>CAUYQU010005285.1:0-66555 GCA_963574635.1 Cheracebus regulus
GAGAATGATGGTTTCCAGGTTCATCCATGTCCCTACAAAGGACACAAACTCATCGTTTTTGATGGCTGCATAATATTCCATGGTGTATATGTGCCACATTTTCCCTGTCCAGTCTATCATTGATGGGCATTTGGGTTGGTCATTACTGGGTATATATCCAAAGGATTCTAAATTGTTCTACTATAAGGGTCTTGACTTTTTATCCTGTTTGCCAGTCTATCTTTTAATTGGGGCATGTAGCCCATTTACATTTAAGGTTAATATTCTTATGTGTGAATTTGATCCTGTCGTTTTGATGCTGGCTGGATGTTCTGCCTGTTCATTGACGTATTTTCTTCATTGTGTCAATGGTCTTTGCCATATGGTACGTTTTTGGAGTGGCTGGTACTAGTTGTTCCTTTCCTTGTTTAGTGCTTCTTTCAGGAGGTCTTGTAAGGCAGGCCTGGTCGTGAAAAAATCTCTCAGCAATTGCTTGTCCATAAAAGATTTTATTTCTCCTTCACTTATGAAGTGTAGTTTGACTGGATTGAAATTCTAGGTTGAAAGTTCTTTTCTATAAGGATGTTGAATATTGGCCCCCACTCTCTTCTGGCTTGTTTGGTTATTGCAGAGAGATCCACTGTGAGTCTGATGGGTTTCCCTTTATGGGTAACCCGATCTATCTCTTTGGCTGCCTTTAGCATTTTTTCCTTCATTTCAACCCTGGTGAATCTGACGATTATGTGCCTTGGGGTTGCTCTTCTTCAGGAATATCTTTGTGGTGTTCTCTGTCTTTCCTGGACCTGAATGTTGGCCTGCCTTCCCAGGTTGGGGAATTTCTCCTGAATAATATCCTGAAGAATGTTTTCCAGCTTGGATTCATTCTCTCCATCACATTCAGGTACACCCATCAAAATTAGATTAGGTCTTTTCACATAATCCCATATTTCTTGGAGGCTTTGTTCATTTCTTTTCACTCTTTTCTCTGTTCTTACCTTCTTGTTTTATTTCATTGAGTTGATCTTCAATCTCTGATATCCTTTCTTCTGCTTTGTCAGTTTGACAATTGAAACTTGTGTATGCTTTGCGAAGTTCTCGTGCTGTGTTTTTCAGTTCCATCAAGTCATTTATATTATTCTCTAAGCTGTTTATTGTAGTTAGTATCTCATCTAATCTTTTTCTAAGTTCTTAGTTTCTTTGCATTGGGTTAGCATATGTTCTTTTAGCTCTGAGAAGCTTATTACCCACCTTCTGAAGCCTATTTCTGTCAGTTCATCAGATTCATTCTCCATCCACCTTTGATCCCTAGCTGGTTGGAGTTGTGACCCCCTGGAGGAGGAAAGGCATTCTGGTTTTTGGTGTTTTCATCCTTTTTGCACTGGTTTCTTCCCATCTCAACCTGTGGTCTTTGTAGCTGGTGACTTTTGGATGGGGTCTCTGAGTGGATGTCCTTTTTGTCAATGTTGAAGCTATTTCTGTTTCTTAGTTTTCCTTCTAACAGTCAGGCCCCTCTGCTGCAGGACTGCTTCAATTCCATTCCAGACCTTACTTGCCTGGAGAATCACCCATGACAGCTGCAGAACAGTAAGGGTTGATGTTGGTTTCTTCTTCTGTTATCTTCTTTCCAGAAGGGTACCCACCAGATGTCAGCCTGAGCTCTCCTTTATGAGGTGTCTCTTTGGGTATATGGGCATTGGGGCATTGCTTGAGGAGACAGTCTGTCCCTTATAGGAAGTCAAGTGCTGTGCTGGGAGCTCTGCTGTTCTGTGCAGAGCTGCTGGGCAGGGACCTTTAAGTCTGCTGCAGCAGAACTCATAACTGCCTCTTTTCCCAGGTGCTCTGACTTAGGAAGGTTGGCTTTATGTACAAGTTCCTGACATGCTGCTGCCTTTTTTCAGAGATGCCCTGTCCCATACAGAGTAGTCTAGTCACATTCTGCCAGCAGAGGTGTTGCTGAATTGCTGCAGGCTCTGCCCAGCTGCTGTGTGAACTGCCTTGGTAATGGTAGACTACCTCGGTAGTGGCAGATGCCCTTCCCCCCAGTGAGCTGGACTGTTTCAGGTCCAGCTGCGCTTGCTGCGAAACTCTCAATCCAGAGAGTTTCAGATTTTGTGGGGGTGGAACCCGAGGAGCCAGATCACCTGGCTCCCTGTCTCAGCCCCCTCCCTTTCAGTTTGAATGGGTGGCTCTGTCTCCCAGGCGTTCCAGGCACCAGTTGAAATGGCCACCCAGATTTGCGTGAGTTTCTGTGCGCTGATCTGCAGCACCAGCCGTGCTGAAAATTCATGGTGCTTTTCAGCCTGGGAATCTCCTGGTCTGTGGGCAGTATAAACTTGTTTGGAAATGTGGTGAGCACTCACCTTCTGCATTGTTCTTGCTGGGAACTGCATTCTAGAGGTGTTCCTATTCAACCATCTTGGATCCTCCCCCAGCAAGTCTTATTCTTGTTTAGTTAGGTAGGTATTGCGGAGTAAAAGCTTTCTACCAATTACTCACTTAGAAAGCCCTGATTTGTGGATTTGACTGCCTATTTAGGAAATATATATACATATCCTATTGCAGACAACATAGATATTGTGTGCTTGTGAACATATAGATGCTCTCTGTGATGAGATAGTGTGTGTGTATATATGTGCATATACATGTGTGTATATATATGTATATGCACATATATACATGTATATACACATAGGTGTGTTTATACACACACACACAATTTATCTATATGAGATGTTCTCATCACAGAGCCTCACCTCTACCAGGTGACCTTACTCCTTATTTCCTGGGGGGAAAAAAAGGATTTTTAAGTGTAAACTTCTTTTGAGGGAGGAGAATCTCATGATACTAACATATCAGTATGTTTACATTCTCCATCTCTTTGCTTTTGAATTTTTTGTGCAAATCTCCAATATACTTTGGATTCCATTTCCTCTTTCTGCCTACAGAATTTAATCATTCTCCTCCTTCCTCAGTTTAACCTAGATAATTGCAAACTAAAACAAAAAGAAAGGAAAGCAAACATCAAAAACACTTTATCTCAATATTTTTTATTTTCTTCCGTGTTTCTGTGTTGGGAAACATGAGTTTCCCAAGGCCTAGAGAATACAAGTGATCAATAGCTGTGTGTTTAATGAACAAATAAATGCTTTCCCTTAAGATAATCTGTTTATCTTAATCATTTTCTACGTGAGAGTTTAGAATAAGCTAAACATTTATATGGCTAAGTGCAGATAACTACCACCCCCACAAACACATTATATTACCTAGGCATATACAAAATACATTACATGAAACATTGATAAATGTATTATTAGAAATATTCACACGAATGCAATAAAATAGGAAGAAAAATTCCTTAATGATAGCCAATTTTTTTCGTTTTATCCTATTCTCTTTTTAGTTGATGTTAATAAAAATTCACAAGTGTACAGTTACTCATGTTTCTTCTGTTTCTTGCAACAATTGAGAGAGGAAAATAATAAGTTAATTAAAAATATTAGTACATCCACAGGACTTAAAAGAAAATTTCCTAGTTGACATTGAATTGTTTATAGAGGAAAAAAAAATCACAAAATGAAGATTGTATGAATTACATTTTAAAAAAATGTACATTCACAAAATATTTCAAATAGGAATCTTAATTGCAATCTTATTTGTAATAGCCAATACTGGAAACAACTCACATGTCTATTAGCAAGAAAACAGATGAAAATATTATGGTATTTTTGTACAATGAAAACCTATTTAGCAATAAAAAATTTAAAAACATACTGATATATGCAAGAGCAACATGATTGAATGTCACAGACATTATGCTGAGTGAAAATAGCCAGGTATCAAGGACAAGAACAGCCAAAACCCAACTGTGGCAATAGAAAATAGTTTAATTTGGGGGCAATTCGGTTAATTAGACATTTCTAGGCTAGAGAAATTTCTGTAATTTGATTCAAGTTATGGTTATATAGTTATGTCTAATTGCTAAAACTCCTCAAACTGAACATCTTATTTCTGTGTTATGTTATGTTAATGATATTTTATGTTAATGATAGTTTATAACCTATTTTTCTAAAGTATATGGTTCTGAGTGTTATATTTTTGTCTACATGTTGTCTCTAATTTTGTATATAGAGTTAGAAAATGGTTGAAGTTATTTTTTTTTTCCTAATAATGATTGCATGTCGGTGCAATGTGCGCTTTAGTAAGATGCTCATAACAGTCCGCATGGCACCGGTAAACCCAACTAGCATTTCTTCAACGACTTTCTTGTGGATTCATTTTCCTGTGTAGGTCTACCCTGCAAAGGAATGTTGAGAGCTTGTTCTCACCTGTATAGAACCTGAGGTTTTCTAGAATTTAGTACTTTGTGTGTGTGTGTGCATGATCAATTTTATAATGACTTTCTCAAAACAATAGTCATGAATTTTAACTTTTTTGTTTGTTTGTTTTTGGTTCTTAGGGTGGGAATAAATATGTCAGGTGACATGTTTCTCAAAGTTTACTGAAAAAAAATTCAAAACACATATATCCCTATTAATAAAATAAATAAAATGGACTAACATATATAGAGAAATTTGATATGGTTCTGTCTTTAATTAGGTGGATATGCATAAAAAGAGGTATATGTGGAAATAATGGGAATATGATGAAAGATATACCTTTGATTTTGACATTTATTGTAATATTCTCTTGAATGTATCAAATCTTTTATTAATATATCCTTTGAAAATATTGATCTATACAAAATTAAAAACATAATGCTAAGAATACTGAGATATTTGCTAAATATGAAACAGCCACAATTCCCCATGCATAGTTATATTTCTGCACTTATTATCACATTTAACCTTACAGAATTATATGAGATATGTGTAATCTCATATAATTTTATAGGTGAGAAAATATTATAGGTTTTTATTTTGTAGGTGAGAAAACTGTGGCAAGTGGAAAGGCCAGATTTAAATACACCTGAATTTACTGCTGAAATTTTTTTTAGTAGAATGCAATATTGCCTCCAACTTTACAAAATAATTCTTTAAGGCACTATAAAGATAATTTCAGATAGAGATACTATATGGAATATAATAAAATGACTTGCTTGACTATAACATAGACATGAACAAAATTGCTTTTAGTAATTATTTTCCTCAAAAATAATAAATCACATTTAGTTAATTAGGTATCTCATTGCTATATGATGTAATTTAGTAAACTTATTAAATTAATAATATATTTATGTCTACTCTGTCCCACTTTTTCAAAGGTTTATTTCCTGTATCAAAGAATTATATTGAATCCCTAGAGTATATTTATCTTACCAGAACATTGGCCCCTTAGAGAATTAACAAAATTAGTTAAAATCTCTTTATACTTTAAATAAAATTGTATTTTTAAAAGATACAATCCAAGGGGCAAGTATCTTTGGGAAACTCTACCATAGTCATTCTGTAAGTTAAACTTCTAACTAGGAAAATAAATTGTTTCTTATCATGTTCTCTGTATGTGTGTAGGCACATTATACACAAAGTAACAAGTATACTTGAAGCAAAATAAGAACCTTAATCATAAAGTGCAGTGAGATGGCTGTAAGAGAAAAACATACTAATTAGAAATGTTCCACTTTTAATAATAATTTAAGATGATATATACCACATTTTTATCTTTTTATTTTTTTCACGAGCACCTTTAGATCAGTGTTTCTCAACCTTTTGCAACTAAGGCCAGTGTAATGTTCTTCAACATGGTATTGGAGCTCAACACTATTCTAGGTAAATTTTAGTGATAGAAAATTAGTTTTTAAGTAAAAGGGATAAAATATTTTGTGTTAATATGATAACACTAATCTTAATAATTTCGTATCTTTGGGAAAGATTATTTGCTTTACCCAGTGGAAACTAAGTAATCTGTTTCAGTCGTGTTGATTCGAAGACTAAACTATAGTTTACATTTCATGTCCAGTTAGTTTCTTGTATTACTCTATTTATAGTTATTGAAAACTCAACTCACAGCTACAGGTTGGTGAATGGCAGGGTTTGGTGGCTTCAATCAAATAAGTGGAATATTTGGCATGGGCCCACAAAATAAGGAGATATTTATTTCTAAAAATTGTTAACAACCTTATATCGTATGTTAATATGATGTATATATCAGAATCAAAATTTTGAACGTTGAATATTTCAGCTTGTAAGCCAGAGCTTAATAAGCTTTAATTGAGCTTTATGTTTATTTAAACAGTATAAAGAGCTTCCTAATTTCTTTGGCATATGTACATCTTTGATTAAAACTACCCCTAATAATGTATCAACAATGTATTGTCTAAAAAGAAAGAAATGAGACAAACTTTTAGTTTTCAAATTATTCATATTATAGTTTGTTTGAAACTATCTGAATATTTTATCCACAACATTAAAAATAATGTCTTATCTGATAGTTTATAGCTTCTAACCATACAAGATACTAAATGTACTCCTGATGACACAATATAAGTCACACAAAATAACTGAAATGCATTTTTTTTTGCATTTTAAATGCAATGAATAAATACTTTCATGTCATATATTAGTATTAAAATGCATGTGAGCATGTTTCATTTAGCAGTCAAGGTACTTTGATGCTGTTGATATAACTCCATTATTAAATGATTTTTCTACCGCTTCATTTTTTCTCTCTTACAAAATTATGCCATGATTACTAAGCTAAATGATGCTTTTTTAGTTAGACCTCGTCTGCAATTAATGACAAAAATTTATCAGTTTTACAGTGGAAAACATTTCATGATTGTTTTATAAAACACAGACAGAAGCCAATCAATAATTTTAACAGTTATCCTGGTGTTTTGTTCTAAAATGATGTGAAATCTTAATGAGCATGGACAACATTGTATAACGTAAAGTAGGAGAAAAACTGTGACTAGCTAACTGATCTAATGCATACAATTTTTAAGGTATTCATTGCTTTATTTCTACAATTTTTGTGTTGCTCGTGCAGAAATATTTGTTCTACATATAGCATCATCTTGGTACGCATATGTTCGCATTCTGTATTTCCTCAGTTCAGCTTACTATTTGCATGTATACTTTTCCTCATATATTTTCATTTATGTGATTATTTTCTTAATATTCTTTTACCACATTTTATGTTTTAATGAACAATATTAAAGCGATCCATTCATTTGGTGTGTTGGAACAATAACATAATATTGTTCAAATCCCTCAAATTAAGAAATGTGAATAATTGCCAAATAATATCAACTGAAATAGACTTGTAATTAAATGCTAACCAGGACAGAAATGGCACATATGTACTTTATATAGCTACATAAAATTTCTAAACACGAATACCTAAACATGTACTGAGTTTCCATGAAAATTTATCTTTTATTAATTTTTAAAATTGTGTGATAAATGTGGACAAAACTATTTTTTAACTGATTAAAAAACAGTGATCCATCAGTGATCCACAGATAACACATGATTATTATTATATTAGCAGCAAATAATTGCTGAGAATTACCCACGTGTTAATACTTTTTAAGTTTCAAAATCTCTTCAAAATTTGATCAACCTCCTGACTGACTCATTCATTATAATTTGTTTCCAGTATTATAACATTCATTTTCAGCAATTCTGTTTAATATTTTCCAAGTTATATTGGTAATTTGGTAGCTTATTACTCACATTCACGGCTTAGTTGTATTAACTGCAAGAGTCCCTCAGGGAGTCTATTCCTCCATAATGTCAGGAGTGAAAACTTAAAGCGTTTTTGAGCACCAGCTTAAAATTTGTAACTTAATACACTAAAAATATTAAGATATATGATTTAACATAGTTTACACTGTAGAAAATTGTTTATAATATGTAATGACCTGAGTAGACTGGAAAAGTATACCCCAAAATATACAAACTTGTTAAACAAGAGAAAGAATTAAATGTATATCTAAAGTCATATTTCTATAATGTAATATTGCTTAATTTTCAGTCCTGTAAAATGTATGTGTAACTTGAAATAATGAGCATTATATTTTATTTAAGAACTTTCAACATTTTAAACATGGAAATAAAAAGCCAATTGCTAAACATTGCAAGAAAGCAAATCATCATTTTAGCTTGTTAATTTTACCATAGAAAAAATGGCCAATTCTCAGGCTACATTGTCATCTTTGTTTTAAGATTATTTACCTCAAATTATGTTATACATATATATGGCATACATTGAATATAAAAATCACCAGTCTCACTATGTGGGAGAATAATCATAAAATGTGGATAAGAAAAAACATGGTAAACATGGAATATTTTTTTAAATCAAATAACTTTGTCTGTAAGTACATGCTCTTTTCATTTGCTTTCTTTATTCAGAACAGTTTGTTAAAAGCACAGTTTCTATAAAAAGTCATATTCATTTTTTTCCTCAAAGTATACCCTTCAATAAGAGGGATCTCACATGCATTTTGCACAAAGCTGATATTTTAGTTTTGTTAAGTACTCTCTCATGTGGCACTGTGGGCAAGGATGCTTGTGTAATAGTAGACATTTAGTGACAATCCACTTAGGCATAAACTTTTAGCTTTCTTAAAATTTAGTTGAGTAAATTTTCTGGAGAGAATAACATGAGCAAGTCATAGTGTTAGGACATTCCCTTTTCTCATGGATTTTATGGTACAGTAGTTTCCATGGTGGCTTTCCTCCTACTTGAACAAATAGAGAACCAGTCCACAGTGGTTTATTCCCAAGGAAAGCTACTTATATATCATACTGAGTTTGATTTCCATTCAGAAATTTGGGCTATAAAAAGTAAAGCAAAGTTATTCCCATAACTTTATAAATAAAATATCGTTAAAGCCAATAAAGGGTGCAATGTTTTAGAACTTTGAAATCAACTATTAAGTTAAAATGTAGGCTTAAAGTCATTTATTCTCTTGGAATTCTTTTTTCAAGATAATAATGTAAATATATTCCCAGAGACATAAAAAAACCCAAATCCTATTAATTTATGTAAATAGTCACATGCACAAGCAAACTAAGGCTTGTGCATGTGACTATTTACATAAATTAATAGGATTACATTAATTAAATAAATTAACTTAATCAGCTATCATTACTTTTAATTATCTAGTTTATGATTTGTGTTTAGCATGGTTTATAGAAACAACTTTTTATCGCCTCTAAACATCACATAAAAACATATATTCTTATCTCCATTCTATAAATATGTAAAATAAAATATGGATTGTTGGTTCACTTCCCTGAAAACAATAAATCAATTTCAGATTTTGGAGCATTTCAGATTTTGGATTTTTGGATTAAGGATGTTCAACCTATAGTAGTTAAGGAATACCTTAGACATACCTGTTGAAGCAATTGAGTACAACATCAGGACTGTCTTTTTACCTCTTTGTGTGATTGAGTATCTTGGACTACATCTAATAATACTGCCCTTTCCTTGATCAAAAGGTGGAATTGTAGCAAAACAAAATCATATCAATAATGTTAAAGGAAAAAGGAACAGGGAAGCAGGCTTCAATATGATTTAACATTACTAGATACTCGTTTTTGAGACAGGGTTTCCCGTCACTCAGGCTGGAGTGCAATGGTGTGATCACAGCTCACTGCATTATTCTTACCCTCTTTACTTTCTACTTTACTCAGATTCTCTTTAATATGATTTAACATTACTAGATACGTGTTTTAAAATTATATATCTCAGTTTCAAAGTTTAAATGCTTCTTTGTTACTGTTTTTAATTTAATTCTTATTAGTCATATTTAATGATTTATAAGCAGACTGCCTTTGCCTTTTTTTTTTTTTTTCCTGTGTTCAATTAGCTCAAAGCCATTGATTTCCCAGTCCTTCTTATGCTATAAATGAGTCAGTGGATGTTACTTGGATTAAGAACATTCACGTCTTTCACAGTGGCAGTTACTTCCCCTGTATAGTATCAGCGTAAGTGTGTGAATGTTGTTATCCATTTAAAGCTTATCAAATAGGTCACTTTGAAAGACCGCTTTCTACTTCAATTGATGTTTCTCAGAAAGTATGTTGAATGGAACTTTAAGGGAATTAAAACATTTGAAGTGGGAATGGCTTTTCTTGTTATGAAAGAAGATGATTCAGCAGTATTGCCTATATAAAATGTAGTAGGATTTAAGTTTTTGGAAAATTTCTACTATTCATTTTTTGTTTTTATAGTAAAAGAGACTCTTGTTATTTCTACCAAACAGGAGGAGAAATCTAACATGATTTGCCAAGCTGACAAAGCTATCTCAGCATTCAGTTTGTAAGTTGGCTCCATTGTCAGAGGACTGCAGCAGGGAAGGCAGAAGGGCTGAAATTGTAACAGAATTAAAAAACATGTTGCTTGAAGCACTATGATGTTAATTTACTACTCAATAAATGCAACAAGCTTCCACTGAGGCTTGCAGGCCTAGAGAGAGAAGCAACATGAAGGTATCTATGTGCATAGTTACTTAGCTAATTATGAACAGTGACTGATTAGAGATGTGCGGCGTGATTCTTCTACCAAAGTTTTATTCCCTACACCTGTACCCCTGAGTCCAAATGTTGTCAGTGGTATAAAAACCCAATGATTTACAAGATAACTTCTGAATGTATAATACCTTCAAAATATGATTAGTGCCCATTAAAATTATAAATATATTAGAATTTGACAGATGGGACTTTAATAAGCTGGGATCTCACAGGATTTGTAATGTTCTGCTGTTTCTAGCTATGGATATCATAAATCGCACAGCACATTCCGCTTTATAGACCTCTCCAGTGGCTTCCATTGTAATCAGTGTAAATAGATCAATTTAACCATGCTCTGCAAGGTCCCCCATGTCCTTACTGATGTCTACCTCTCTGATCTCTTTTCCCTCCTCTTTTCTACTTCCACTTCCCCATTACATTTTATCCTCACTGGCCTTCATTTTGTCTCTTAAACATGGCCAGTCCTTTCACCCTGTGATTTGAAAAAAAAATCTTCTATTATCCTTCCACTAGATCTTCATTAAGCTGACTCATCTTTCATGTCTATAGGAAAGCCTTCCTAAACTAACATGGCTAAAGCAACTCTTCCACACATCTCTCTTTCCTTGTTATTCTGTTTTTGTTTGTTTGTTTTTGAGACAGGGCTTCAATCCCATCATTTAGGCTGGAGTGCAATGGTGTGATCACAGCTCACTGCAACTTCTGCCTCCTAGGCTCAAGAGATTCTTCTGCCTCACCCTTCCGAATAGCTGAGACTACTGATGTATGCCTCTGCGGCTGGCTAATTTTTTCATTTTATTAGAGACAAGATTTCACCATGCTGCTGAGGCTGGTCTCACACTCCTGAGCTCAAGTGATACACCTGTGTTGGCCTCCCATAGTTCTGAGATTACAGGCGTGAGACATCTCCCTGTTATTCTTTTTTACATTGTCTAGTTCTTTAGTTTTACATCACATATCAGTATCTAAGTTTTCCCTTGTCGAAAACTTATTTTTATTGTCCATATTTCCCATCGTCTCAGGATTTAAGTCCTAAAACCTAGGGCTCTGTCTCATTTACATAGTAGGCACACAAAAAAATTTGTTCATATTTGATGGAAAATAAAGCTACTACTAGTTAGTGCATTAATTTATAATATGGTAGAAGTTCTCATACATACTTATTTGAAAATTTAATTTTCACTAAAATGATTATTAGAGTGAAAGGTGTAGGCACAGATAAGAATAGCATCCTCAAAAATTGTTATAGGACTTTGTGGTTTATAAAAGCCATATCAGTTCCTTATTTAGTCTGCCAAATAGTGTATTTTAAAACACAAGTACAATAATTTTAATTCTTAAACACGTTTTTGCATTTTATTGTTTTTTTTCCAATTGTTTACTAAGTGACAAAAAGGAAATGTGGTTTTATTTGATTGACAATTGTCAGAGCTAGAAGTTTTATCAATCAAAAAGTAGGTGTATTTAAATTCTAAGTGTCTTTGATGCATCACTCCCCTTCAACAGGACCCAGTGTGTGATGTTTCACTCCCTGTGTCCATGTGTTCTCACTGTTCAATTGGTTTCACACTTACCAGTGAGAACATGCGGTGTTTGGTTTTCTGTTCTTGTGTCAGTTTGCTGAGAATGATGGTTTCCAGATACATCCATGTCCCTGGAAAGAACATGAACTCATCCTTTTTTATGGCTGCATGGTATTCCATGATGTATATGTACCACATTTTCTTTATCCAGTCTGTCATTGATGGGCATTTGGGTTAGTTCCAAGTCCTTGCTAGTGTAAACAGTGCTGCAATGAATATATGTGTGCATGTGTCTTTATAATAGAATAATATATAATCCTTTGGGTATATACCTTGTAATGGGATTGCTGGGTCAAATGGTATTTCTATTTCTATATCCTCGAGGAATCGCCACTCTGTCTTCCACAATGGTTGGACTAATTTACACTCCCACCAACAGTGTAAAAGTGTTCCTATTGTTCCACATCCTCTCCAGCATCTGTTTTTTTTAATGATGGCCATTCTAACTGGGGTGAGATGGTATCTCAATGTGGTTTTGATTTGCATTTCTCTAATGACGAGTCATGATGAGCATTTTTTCATATGTTTTTTGGCCACATAAATGTCTTCTTTTGAAAAGTGTCTGTTCATATACTTTGCCCACTTTTTGATGGGGTTGTTTGTTTGTTTGTTTGTAAATTTACATTCTTTGTAGTTTCTGGATATTAGCCCTTTGTCAAATGGGTAGATTGCAAAAATTTTTCCTCATGCTATTGGTTGCCTGTTCACTCTAATGATTGTTTCTTTTGCTGTGAAGAAGCTCTTAAGTTTAATTAGATTTCATTTGTCTATTTTGACTTTTGTTGCCATTGTTTCCGTGTTTTAGTCATGAAGTCCTTGCCTATGCCTATGTCCTGAGGGGTATTGCCTAGGTTTTCTTCTAGAGTTTTCATGGTGTTAGGTCTTATGTTAAAATCTTTAATCTACCTGGAGTTAATTTTTGTATAAGGTGTAAGGAAGGGGCCCAGTTTCAGCTTTCTGCAAGTGGACAGCCAGTTGTCCCAACACCATTTATTAAACAGGGAATCCTTTCCCCATTGCTTGTTTTTGTCAGGTTTGTCAAAGATCAGATGGTTCTAGATATGTGGCGTTACTTCCATGGCCTCTTCTCTGTTCCATTGGTCTATATCTCTGTTTTGGTACCAGTATCATGCTGTTTTGATTACTGTAGCCTTGTAATATAGTTTGAAGTCAGGTAAGCGATGCCTCCCTCTTTTTTTTGCTTAGGATTATCTTGGCTATGTGGGCTCTTTTTTGGTTCTATAAGAAGTTTAAGATGTTTTTTTCCTGTTCTGTAAAGAAATTCAGTGGTAGCTTGATGGGGATAGCACTAAATCTATAAATTACTTTGGGCCATATGGCCATTTTCACAATATTGATTCTTCCTAACCCTGAGCATGGAATGTTTTTCCATCTGTTTGTGTCCTCTCTTATTTTCTTGAGCAGTGGTTTGTAGTTCTGCTTGAAGAGGTCCGTCAAATCCCTTGTTAGTTGTATTCCCAGGAATTTTATTCTCTTCATAGCAATTGTGAATGGGAGTTCACTCATGATTTGGTTCTCTGTTTGTCTGTTACTGGTGTATAGGAATGCTTGTGAAATTTGTACATTAATTTTGTATCCTGAGACTTTGCTGAAGTTGCTTATCATTTTAAGGAGATTTTGGGCTTAGACAATGAGAAGAATCGAATAGATGCAGTAAAAAATGGTAAAGGGGATATCATCACCCATTCCACAGAAATACAAACTACCATCAGAGATTACTACAAACACTTCTATTCACATAAACCAGTAAATCTAGAAGAAATGGATAATTTCCTGGACAATTACACCCTCCCAAGACTAAATCAGGAAGAAGTCGAATCCCTGAATAGACCAGTAACAAGGTTTGAAGTTGAGGTAGCAATTAATAGCCTACCACCCAAAAAAAATCCAGGACCAGAGGGGTTTACAGCCAAATTCTACCAGATGTACAGAGGAGCTGGTACCATTCCTCCTGAAACTATTCCAAACAATACAAAAAGTGCGAATCTTCCCTAACTCATTTTATGAGAGCAACATCATCCTGATGCCAAAACTTGGCAGAGACGTAACTGAAAAAGAAAATTTCAGGCCAGTATCCATGATGAACATGGATGCGAAAATCTTCAATAAAATATTAGCAAACTGAATGCAACAGCACATCAAAAAGCTTATCCATCACAATCAAGTCAGCTTAATCTCTGGGTTTCAAGGCTGGTTCAACATATGCAAATCTATAAACATAATCCATCACATAAACAGAACCAAAGACAAAAACCACATGATTATCTCAATAGATGCAGAGAAGGCCTTGGACAAAATTCAACAGCCCTTTATGCTAAAAACTCTCAATAAACTAGGTATCGATGGAACATATCTTAAAATAATAAAAGCTATTTATGAGAAAGCAACAGCCAATATCACACTGAATGGGCAAAATCTGGAAGCATTCTCTTTGAAAACTTGTACTAGACAAGGGTGCCTTCTCTCACCATTCCTATTTAAATAGTATTGGAAGCTGTAGCCAGAGCAATCAGGCAAGAAAAAGAAAAAAAAGGTATTCAATTAGGTAAAGAGGAAGTCAAATTGTCTATTTGCAGAGGACATTTTTGTATAGTCAAAAATGTATGTTTTTGCAATTAGTTAATAAACTTTAGCTTCCTTTTGAAAAGCAGAATTTAAACTCCATATAACCATACATAATATCTCTTCTATTAATTGCATTTTTTGGTGAACAGATAACTTGTCTTTTCTATAAATATTTTGAGTCTTTCTCACTTGTGACATAGAGATGTTTATTTGAATAAACCTGTTAAATTATAAATTTTCTTAATGAACAATAGATCAACATGCATTGTTAATAATTGATTAATGTGTAGCAGTTGTGCCACCACTACATAATTACACTAAATAATATATCAGTTCTATAACAGTATTATACTCAAATGCATATTTCTTCTGAGTACTCCCTGATATGGGACTATATATTAAATTTAGCAATACAATTTACTGTTTATGTAATCATAAAATATTTTAGATTGTAATATGTAATTATTAATGTACAATTTATATTGTTACATAACTCATAACCACATAAGTAGTTATGTGTATTTCCTGGTGTGTGTATTTCCTGGTCCCTTAGAGAAGTGAAAGCCAAAAATATGCCCAGTAGTAGATAGGAATGTAACCACATTGCATGCATTCCTTCTCACCTATAATGAATTAAGCTTTATGTTTCTTGAATTCACTTTACTGAAGTCTCATTGATCTTTCAAAGCGATTTCTTCCAATTTTCTTAAGTATCTGCCTGAAAATATAAACCAGTGGACCCCTTCCCCTGATAATTTCTTTAAATTAAGCATAAATATATTTTTGTAAAATGAATAGTGGTGAATCTGTGTCTGCTGAAAAAATTTACAGAATAAAAGCAAATTACAGGAAATTATGTAAATTTTTGAGCATCAAAGAAGGAAAAAATAAGAGTTGACAAAAGTACATCATTTGGATAGTAATTGTAATAATAGATAGACCAATCTAATTTGGTTATATTTTCTTTTCTGGTTTTATTATTCTATATATTTGTATTCCTAGAGCTATTTCTGGAAGGTATATTCAACATTAATGTACAGAGTTATACAGCATATCTCCATAACGTCAAGCTAATTAACTTTGAAATTATGAACTGTATCTTGTTTTACCTGCAAAATCAGTCAGTAGAACTTCCCTTTCTCTTCAACCACAGGTGGAGAGTCACAGGGAAGGGTAAGGAGACAATAAAGTCCAGGAACAGAGGGTTCTTTCAGCTCATTTGGTAACCAAGTCTGAGCATCTGGTAATCCAAGATCTCAGTGCTTGTCTCAAAACAAGTGTGCATTTTTCTGTTCTGACCTCAGTTTAACAAATCTGACAAATCAAAGTAAAAAATACTGACAAGACCGCAGGACAATTTATGATTATAAAAGCTATTAAATTAATTTGAAGACTATATACACACACACATATATATATTTTAGGTTCATTTTCTAGAAGCAAAGCATGAGAGAGGATTTAGTACATAAAATCTATTGGGAGAATGTGCTTTAAGAAAGTCCTTTGAAAGAATGAGGGAAGCAATGTTGTGTAGGTAGAAAAGTTGAGCAAAATTGTGGACCCTGAGAAGCCTATTCTTGGTGGTATATAAAGAGGGTGACGCCTTTTGAGCAAAAAATTACACCCAACAATTCTCCTATAGTTTTTAACTCCTTTGGCAGTTCTCTTGGTGGAAAGCATGAAGACCCAGACACGACAGTTCCCTCAAGGCCATTTCCACTGACCAGCACCATCAACAACATCTGGGAACTCGTTAGATATGAACATTCTCATGCTTCATTCCATAGCCGAGATCGGTGTTTTTACTTTCTTTCTAGAATAGTCTAATGTCCAATAGCAGGTTATGAAGCCCTGGACCAGGGCACTCCCCTGAACAGTTTTGCAGGAAAAGGAAAGATAACTTGACCCAGAAGCAGCTAAACCTATGGTAGCTATGGGATGGATTTAATGGTCTGGTGAAGGAGATCTGAGTGGGGCACAAAGAGCTTCCACATCCATTATTTTTTTTACTATTATCACCTGTTTTTTAACTTATAGGGAAAAGGTCTGGAGACACATAGATGAGGAAAGGAAAATAGATCTTTAAAGAATAAGAAGTTTAGGACTTCAACACCTATACCAGCCATTATGTCTATCACACTTTTCTTTCTAAGTAAGTTTAAAAAATTTAGCTGTTCAATGAGCCATTAGAGGAAATACTTACAATATTTGGTGATTATCATGAAACATTTTAAAATTGAGAATAAATAGTTAAAAATTAATTTTACAGGTAAATATCAATTTAAAGGCAATCTCCAGCCAGAACAAAATTGTATACATACCTGTCCATACAAAAGCCTCAAAAAATTGTGACTTTGTATAATGAACTTGAAGAAAATAAGTTGAGTCCTATACTATGCTTATTTTCTACCCAAGGTGAAGAAAAAAGAGAAGGAAAAAGGAATGTAAGCAAGAAGAAAGAACGAACGAACGACAGAGGGAAGGGGAGAGGAAGGGTGGGGAATGGGAGGAGAGGAAAAAGGAGAGGGGAAGATTACTTTATCCTAATTAGTATCTTTTCTTACACAGTAAACAGGCTCTTTCTATCTTAGTAGTCTTCTACTGCTAAAATTTAATTAATGGCCAAGAAGAAAATTGTAAAAATTTGATATTCTTCTAAAAGATTTTAAGTGACAGCAACAGAAAAGTGTTTCCTCTTTCCAAGGATCTTCATACTTGTTCTTCTGCTTATCTCAAGCAATTACCCTTTCTTCCAAGCCAGTCTCATCGGTTAATTCAGAGGGGTAGCTAATTCACATTTTCCTCAAGCAGTAATTCTGCATGGAAAACATACTTTTCAGACAACAGATCTCTTAATGCAAGTGCTCACTGCATTGTGGCCCACTCATCTGCTGTATTTATTTCTTCTAAAATTTAGATAAATTTGTGTAAATATTTTTACCAAACTCCATTTTGTCTTTTAGACTTTAAGCTGCAGGGTGGCAAGAATGTGGCTCTTTTTGGCTCATCATTGTATTTCTAGCCAGATCCAACACGAGTTTACATATAACAAATATAAATTTATGATGTTTATGATAAATGCAAATACTTTTTCTAAAAGGTGACAAATCCAAGATCACCACAAAACACAAAAACTAATACAGATCAGATTTTGACACCATCTATTTAAAATCACGTTTATATGCCACTACCCACATGCACACAATACCATGAAATTTGCTTCTATCAGGATACCATTTCTGGCACTATATTTTTGTGGCCTGAATCATGGGTAGTTGATACAAGTTTGAAGCAGTTTTCCAGAAAACTATTTCTACATGGATGTGGATCAAATGCTGAATGAAAGTGACAGTGAATCACTTCAACCTTAGCCTTAGTTGGATCCAAAAATATCCCTGGCCAGATGTAGGATGGAGAAGTAGGATGGACAGGAAATCAGAGAGGAAAAAGAGATAGCAGTCTTTGCAGAGTAAAAAATGAGCTTACCTCTACAAATTTTACAAAAATGGCATGACCAAGTGAACTCATTGCTGGGTTATTTCCAGGGCCTTGGGTGGGGTCATGGGCAGGCAAACTGCCCTAGCCAGGTGTGAGGGCTACAAACGTAAGCTTCTATATCTTCCCAATAAATATACCTCTCATTACCTTTATCTTACAGTGTCCACTCCATAGTAAGTTCTTAAAATGCATTTGCTAAATAATAGTCAAATGATAGCAATGTCTTCCTGCCTCATTCCTTTCTTAATGCACCTGCTAAATAATAAACATAGTGGTTAAACACCAAAGGTGAATTTAGAATAATTACTATTTTGTGTGCTATGTTATTTTCCAGTAGGAAATTCATATTTTTGAGTAGGTAGTGTAGTGTTTTAATGACTTATTCAAACACAAAAGCATGCTGAAAATAGTTTGTAATTCTTGAATCACTGTTCTATATAGGAATTTTTAAGTATTACAGTTTACTACTCAATTGTATGCACTGTAATTCCAGATCATCGTTAACATTTACAAACCAAAAATATTTTATATACTTTAAATAATTATGCAATACATTTTCCTAGAGATAAATTACCCTGATTTTGCTGTCTTTTAGAATGCAAATAACTAAAATCCTCCTTGTACCATGCTAAATTCTGAATCTTGAGCAATGAATTCAGAGGATATCCATCCAGTTAAAGGGTAAAATAAGATTCACAAGCAGGTGCTCATTTCTAAGTCGAAATCTCTCTTTACTTCATGTTCTTCTTACTGAACAAAACACTGATCAAATCTATTAAAACTTATGATGAAGCCTGAGTTCAATTTTATCTGTGAACAAGTTAGCTTTAAAAACAATGGATAATAAAATTTGGTAAGAAAAAAACACAGATTTATAAGCCAATACCTTAGAAAAATAAGTACAGAATGTTTGCTAAGCACTAATGCTGGAAGAAAGAATCCTTTCTCCCACAAGAGTATTCAACAATTCCAAGAAGTTGGTGCTCTTTTTGAAGAATAAAAATATGATATAATTATGTTTATGAGCAGGGTCTTTTGTCTCATAGAGCTTATATTATAACCTTTTAAGAATGTCTTATTCTGACACATTTCATATTCTTCTACCTTGCATATGTTAACAACATGAAAATCACTCAATGTAGTTATCCATCTTATTTATAAAAACATGAATCATAAATTCAGCATCCAAGCAAGACATTTTCTCATCTCATATTCAGGAACTTTAACTTAGGTTCTGTTTTAAGAGTTTCCAAATAACAAACTCATTAACTCAAACTATATTTTCAAGGGAGAAAATTAAGAAAATAAATGTTGGGAAATGATTCTCATGAATCTCTCAAACAAACTCCTCAAAAGAGTTTGAATGAGTCATCAATTGCACTGCTGTCCAGACTATCTTTTCAAGGATCTTTGCATAGCAAACAGCTTTGAAAGATAGAGAATGTCTTCCTCCAAAGCAAAGGGCAGTCATGCTTACTATCATTTATAAAAGATTCACTGTCCTTTAGAGCAGGGCTCCTCTACTGTAATACTGTCCAGTGGGTGTGGAGGTGTCATCTAGCCCAGGTCAGTGCCCTCTGGGAATCAAGGCTCTGAACCAGCATTTTCCTATCCTCCAACAACATCCTTGAAACTGTGGCAGGCTAACTTGTGGAGATGTTTCATAGTTCTTGTCAGCAAATCAAAATCAAATTCCAAACAAGAGGATGGAGGACAAATATACATAAGCCTCAACAAACTGTCTTATGGAATATGATTAGCATTGGATATAAAGGTTAGGGGCCAAATGGAGGGTAATCCTGAGTAAGAACATGCTGCTATCTTAGAGGTCTGAATTCTAGCATGGGGTTTTCCTAGCATGTTAGAATCATCATAAACTGGTCATGACATTTGCTAAGACAACTAAAAGGGCAAATATTTTAAAAATATTGAATTTAAAAGTGCTATTAGGAAGCCTGTCTTGATTAAGAATTTAGATAAGAAAAACTAGTCATTTTCCCGTATTATGTATATCTTCCATATAAACAGAGAAACCTCTAGTATTTCATTGTTATCATGTATTGTTCTCAGCTCAAGAGAAAGGGAAGAAAGTGGAAGATACTTTTAATGTACAAGAGTTTACAAGGTCTATGCCAAACACTCAATACATGCCAATGCACATAAACATTCATGTATACACACAAGGACATAGGTACCCATGTATAAGCAAATGCATACTCAGAAGGTGGAAGTAGTCATTATAAACTTCTAGATTACCTATTTGCCCTTCCTTAATAAGTAAGGAAATAGTATTAATTTTCAAACAGAAGGCAATAAGCAAAATTTTTCATGAACCCATGAGTACATTTTTTAATTTTAACTTTTTAAGACTCATTCTTATGCTGAGCCTAGTGTGCTAGTGTACCACTGTACAAGTCTCAGGCTTCTGGCTACAGAGGCAGACATCCTTAGTTTTAAATGTGTTTTTTTGTTTTTTTTTTTGGGGCGGGGGACCGAGTCTCACTCTGTCATTCAGGCTGGAGTGCAGTGGCCCAATCTTGGCTCACTGCAACATGTGCCTCCCGGGTTCAAGCGATTCTCCTGCTTCAGCCTCCCAACTAGTTGGGACAACCCACTTATGCCACCACACCCAGGTAATTTTTGTATTTTTAGTAGGGACAGGGTTACACCATGTTGGCTAGGATGGTCTCGATCTCTTGACCTCATGATCCGCCTGCCTCGTCCTCCCAAAGTGTTGGGATTACAGGTGTGAGCCACCATGCCCAGTCTTGTTTTAATTTTTTAATTCCACTTTCCTATATCTCACTCTCATTTGTGATGATGAACTGTATTCAGCTAAACCTTTAGTAGTCTACACCTCACAGTGTAAGTAACAGCCAATAATACCACCTAATCCTTGGTCCCTTGCCACTGTGGTAACAATATTTTTTATGCTTTAATTTAACAACAAGTATTTGGACCCATTTTTTTGTGTGTGTGACAGCCTTCTAGTTTAACAGAAATTATTATACCATCTCAGAGAATTATCTTGGGCTAGAAGCTTTAAATAGGCTGGCTTTTTAACTGACCAACTAATTCTCAGCCACTCACTTCATGTCTTGGCTTCATTCTGGCATAGATATGCCAACTCACCAAAGATGAACCCCTTAACAGGAAGGGATAAGCGCAAAGTGATACACTGAGTGCCTACTAGTGTCACTGTCACTGGGTCCCGTCTTCTATAAAAGGTGTTATATTTCAGGTTGAAAGATTTTCTTTTGTTTGATCAATCAAAATCCTTCTTTTTAAGTAGACATTGTTTGGAATCTTTACTGTTCCATTTATCTAAGCTGTAAAAGGGAAGTGAGCCTAGATGGCTGGAGGGAAGGAAGCATGTAAAATATTAAAGGTCAGTCCTACTCAATTAGCAGACAGACTGAATAAGACAGCTACTGTAGGACAAAAGAGATTTTCCATATAAACCAAGTCTATCTCAGTAAGTGACTATGTTGAGGATTGTTTTTTTTTAAAAATCCCATAATCCTAAAATAGTATGTTTGCCTGCCTTTGAGTTCTATATATCCTCTTAAGAACATATGGAAGTGATAAATATCTGCTCCCTAATTCAATATCTATATTCCTGGTTATTTCTTAATCTCCTACCGTCAGGTATGTCACATAAAATTATCACCAAGGAAAAAACATGAGACAGTTAATAAGCAAATATGAGAAGGTTACCAAGTAATTATTCTTACCATCTTTATTTTCTAGGGGTTCCTTTCAGAGAATAAACACAAGTTAGACTGAATTTCCCTTTTCCCACTTTATAATTTAGAAGTGGCACCAATGGCCATCTCGCCCAAGAAATGCCAGAGGTATTTGAACTAGTGAATGTAGCCAAACATATACATTTATTATGAACAAAATAATAAGAATCATCTTTTTTTTTTCAGTAGGTAGTTTGCAACTTTGGGAAGTGAAAGACTAAATCATTCCCAACTGAGAACTTCATGTTGAAAAAATTAATTCTATCAAGCCATTTATTCACAATCTGTTAGTTGAACTAGAAATAACCTAAAGTCCCTTTCAAGTTTTAAAATGAAATGAATTTATATATACCCTTTAAGAAATAGCTGACTCCTTGTGACTTAGAGCAAGATGTGTTTCCAATACTTTATATACAATTACCTACTAATTACCAAAGACCATGAGGGACAGAACAGACAGGGCAAATAAATCAAAACAGAAAAATAATCAAAAAGCTTCTGCTGCTGAAGAGTGGTAGTTTTTTCTGTTATTATAGTTTTGGGAACATATTTATTTTCCCATTTATGGTTTCCTTAGACCAATATTAAAATCAATTTTTAGTACCTGAGCATGTTTCAACAGAGAACCAGAAATATTCTAAGTAGAATAGGTAAAACATTCTTTAATTTAAAGTGAATGGGCAGAATTCTATGTATTTCTCAAAGTAAATTCATAAAATCTGTACAGTTAAATTACCTTAGGTGCTTACTAAACATGCATGCACAATATCCCAGAATTTTCTTATCATATTTTCTGGGATCAAGGATGGGGAATTTTCATTTTAACATACTACCCAACTGATTTTAAAATGTGCTAAATTTGGGGAACCTACGTATTTTCATGATGGTGAATCAACATTATTTCATTGTAAAAACTATACTGTGTCATTGTTAATGTATTAGTTAATAAATCTTAAAATTATGTTACAAACATATTTCAACTAACTTAATTTCTTAGTTCATTTATTATTCACACAATTATTTATTAAATATCTACTATATTCTAGACACTGTGTCAAACATTGGAAATAAGACTAAGAAAGACAATATATTCTTGAAGTTCAGATACTACTAACACAGAAATGTTAATCTGATAAATCTAATATCACTACTTGAATAGTTTCTACAAAGACAAGTACACTGTGCTAGAAGATGTGGAACAAATACTGTGATTTGACCTTGTCAGAGGGGGCAGTGTAATATTTCCTGTGTAAGTGATGATTGAATTAAAATATGAAGGATACATAATGACTAAATAGGCAAAAAATGCATAAGGGGATATTAGTTCAGGCAAAAAGTCAGATCGTGCAAAAGCTATGGGAAAATAGTAAGCATGGAACTTTCATAAATGAGGAAGTCTAATGTGGTTTGTACAGAAGGCAAGGGAGAGCATAACAAAATATTAAAGTGAAAAATTTTATTAAAAGCCAGAATATGCTGACCCTTTTTATTCCATTTTGTGGAGTAGAGTTATTCTAATTGTTATTGGTAGCTATTAGAATATTAAACTGGCATGACATGACCAGCCTCCTTTACAACAACAACGAAATTGTATATGCAGAATGAAGATGTTGAGATGGGATTTTTCAGTTTGCTTTTGGTGAACAACAAATCATCTCAGAACTAAATGGCTTTTATTTTGCTGAGTATTTTGTGTGTCAGCAATTTACTTTGGACTCCACTGGGGTTGCCCACGTATGTGCAGTCTGCTTCCAGTCAGCTAGCTGGCTCTACACCTTCAAGTCAGTTGTCTGCTGGCTGGAGCAATAGAAGTCAGATTGGGCCATGAGTCCTTTATCTTCCTGTAGTCTAGTTAAGGCTTCTTGACATGGCAGGGTGCTCAAGAATGTAAAGAAAAGACAAGTATTTAATATACAAATATTTTTAAGCCCCTCTTTGTGAGACATTTGGTAACATTCCAGTAACAAAATGAAATCACATCCCAGAACCCAGAATTAGAATAGGACAGCATACAAAATTACATGGCAAGAGTGTTAATAAGTTAATTATTTGTGGCTATGTTTCAACTGCAGTGTGATATAGTGGATATGGGTTATGAGGTAATGGCTAAAGTCTAGTTAAGTGACATATTGAGAAATATCCACTTGTTTTCCTTGTGGATTTGAGAGACATTTAGGAGAAAAAGTAGTTATAACTTGATAATGGATTGAATTTAGGGAATGAGGGAAACGACTAATGAGTATTCAGAAAAATACTTGAATTTTGTCCTATGCTTTTATCCTATGCTTATTTTTTGCACAGTGAGAGACCATTCAAGGAGATGGAAAAATTAAAAGACCATGTTTGTGATTGTAGATACATGTTGAAACAAGTGGGCTTTGAGATTTCCAAGATGACCTAGTAACTAATTAATATGATCTCTGGGTCTGGAGCTCAGTCTTTTGATAAAACTTTTGTAATCCCCAAGTATGTATGTTATAAATGAAGCTGTATATCTGTTTGCCATCACCCAAGTTGATAAAATAGGTTGATATGAGTCCTTAAGTTTCTATCTTGAGGAAACTTAATTAAAATTAGGTAAATGAATTTATAACAAAGACCAAGGAGCAATCAGAAGAAAGAAGAAAATCCAAGCAACTATTGTCTCGTGGGTACCTCCTGAATAGAATATTCTAGTAGGAAAAGTGGTCAATAGGCTGAAAACTGCTGAAGAAATAAAATAAGATGAAGAGTGAAATTTTCCTATTGGAACTAAAACTTGGAATTCCCTGGTGATTTTAACAAAAGCTTATTTGGATGAATTTATGGGGGATAAGTTAGATTGGGAAGGATTAAAGAATGAGGGAAGGGTGAAGAAGTAGATACATTAACTTCCAGGAAAAATCAGTATATATTTGTACACACACATACACACACACACAGAGACAGAGAGACAGAGACAGAGAGAGAGAACACACATGACATGGGCTCCTGTAGTTTCACATGATTATCATAATGAGGGAAAAGTTTGAGGAATACGAGGAGAATTGAGACTAGGTGAGTAAGGAACAAACTTGAAATAATAATATATCATATTAGTAGAGCATTTAACATTTATAATGAACTTTTCCTAGATATAATTTAATGCCTTTTTCCTCACAAACCTATAAAAAGTTGGACAGGTAATAATCCACCTTTATTTACAGATAAATAAGCAGACTAATTGCTTTTGCCAATATTACAAGACTGATTAATTTCAGAGATGACCACAGTCATTATTATCAGTCATTATTCTGATGAATAATTCAGATATTTTTCTATCGTACAATGTTTTATCCTATTTAAAGGTGGCAAACTTTAAAGGTGGCAAACACATATAATGAATATTGCAGAGAGGTATTGCCATAGGAAACCAGAGGCAAAAAATGTTAGCAGCAGAATGGTTATCTGTCTATTTGGAATGAAAATGAAGTCGTCAAGAGCTACTTTGGAGTCAGACTACCTGCATTCAAATCCAGGCTCTGCCTCCTACCATCTTTGTGATCTTGGAGAAGATACTGTTTCTCTCTGTGCCTGAGATTTCTCATGTTTAATATGGGGATTATAGTTGTGTTCTTATGAGAATTAAATAAGTTAGTGTAATAAATTTGTAAGCATGATAAGCTTTTCTCTCTCCTTCATAGGAAATTTGTACTCACTCAAAGTACTAGAGAAAAACATAGAAATATCAAATTATTTTAATGTAGAAAAGAAAAATTCATTTATTTTGCCATTCTCAGAGTTTTAAACAAGTTTGATTTTAAAAATGTTATTAATTTCATGAATAGGTAATTCAGAAAATACAAACTATCCTCTAAATTAAAAAAGGGACACCATCTTCAAGTTCATAGACAAATAAAGGAAAGTTGGAAAAATGTTTTTAAGAAATGCACAAAACTAAAAAAAGATCAAGAGGCTGATGTAATTCCCAAGGTGCTATACAACCCAACAAACAAAATGTAAAGAGGGAATCATTTGAGGATTTAGTAGTAAATCCCCCTTCCCAAATTGTAAATGAGATGAACTAGCTAATAAGATATTTTAAAAGGTTTAAGACATGAATACTAGAAATACACAAACAAATGTGGTAAGATAAAAGCAAAGAAGTACTCAACTTTTACTTAAATATAGACAAATTTACCTTGGTTTCTTGAGATGACTTCTACCAATCTCAATGACATTGTCCAATACTAAACATATGTGAAATGTTTGATTTTAAATTCTAAATCAGTTTGATCACTAACCTAGCATTAGATAAAACAATTAGAACAATTCAATGCTGTTAAAATAAGTTAGCATATGAGATTATTCGGGATACTGGACTTAAACTTTTTTTTAATAAAAATGGGTAACTAAAGAAAGCAAACATCATCTTAAAAGAACTTTAAGAAACTATTTTTATATTGCACATAAATTCTTATGTCCTAATTAGTATGGTGATTAAAATTTTATAATTATAAATGCCTTATCTCATTGGGATCTTACAGAATTTCTGAAAGGTCATAAGGATTTGATAGTCATTTTTGGATAGGGTGTTGGGTGTGGTGGCTCACACCTATAATCCTAGCACTTTGGGAGGCTGAAGCAGTAGGATACCTTGAGGTCAGAAGTTCTAGACCACCCTAAACAACATAGTGAGACTCCATCTTTACAAGAAATAATAATAATAATAGTAATAAATGAGCTGGGTGTTGTGGCGTGCACCTGTAGTTCTAGCTACTAGGGAGGCTGAGGTGGGTGGATTCCTTGACCCTGAGAGTTTGAAGCTGCAGTGAGTTACGATTACACCACTATACCTCAGCCTGAGTGACAAAGAGACCCTATCTCTGAAAAAAAATAATAAAATAAAAATAAATAAATAGTAAAAACAGATGGGGAAATTCAAGCTCCACCAGATGATGACCTGCTTATATTTACACAGATACAAAGAAAAGTTGTAATTGCCACAGGACCTTCCAGATCTGAATATGAGTCCTTTCCATATTTCTTTCACACAATTCTATGACTACATTTTGGTTTGTACATGTATTTTGTTTGTTTTTTTTTTCTTCTAATGTATCCTGCTACTTCACCATGTTATGGTAGTAGATTGTCCTAGGAGGCAGAGTTGGCTTCTTGATTCAGTCTCTGCCACATGCCAACAAGGTGACATCGGGTGGGAGCCTAAGTTCACTGGTCTGTAAAAAAACAAAACAGTAAACACTGTATGCTCCAGTATTGATATGTTGCTTGTGTGTTGGTAATTTAAGTCAATAAAATAGCAAAAAAGACAAAGAAACCCCAAACAAAGTAGAAAACAAAACACCCTAAAAACAAAGCTAAGTAGTAATCCTGCTTTAACCAACTCCTTTTGTTCAGACTAAAGTGAGGCATAATAGATCATGCTAGGTATGTTATTTTAAATTATAAAGATAGAAATCCCAAATTTTCTTACAATTACTTGTTAGAGATATTACTGCTTTTAGTACAATGATTACAAAGAGTACATTTGTTCATAGTTTCAAAGGCCCTGATAAATAGGTATACTCAGTGGCAACTGCTATAGAAACCCTGGTTATCCAAACTGTAGCTTGGTTCCCATGAGAGGAATGAGATCTCAAACTTCTGATCTGTAATTTTTAGGTCAGCCTTTCTCTTCCTAAGAAGTACACATGATAGAACAAAGAAAACATCCTTAAAACATCCACAGTCCCCTGTCCCAGCCCTTGATTTCCTGAACCAGAGAGGGATCAAATTCTTCATATTACTTGCACTGACCTCTAATCCCTAACTAGCCAGATACCTTATGTGTAAGGATCTTGCTCACTAGAATTTGACATGGAAAAAGGAGGTGAAAGAAAGGAAAATGGCTATGTTAAGTTATTTATCAAGAAAAGAGGAGCACAATTATCTTCAGATGCTGTAATTTATAGTCTGGAAAAGAACAATTGTTGCACGCATCCTCAAGACGCCAAATAAAGTAATTGCAGGAGAAATTTCCCTTCTCAGCTTGCTTTCCAAGAAAGTTAAATGCCCTGTTTATTAATCTGCTTATAGTCTAAAAGAATTTTTTTTTAAAAATCTGTTTTCTGTCATTTTCCCCCTCCCCCAATCTGTCTTTCTCTCCCACTCCTTCCTCCTCTATCTTCTTCTACTCCCAAACTGTAACTCAGTTTTTTTTTTTTGAAAATAACAAAGTGCTTTGAATTTTGCAGAAGAGATATACCATGTAAACGGGAACAACAGCAAAAAAAAAAAAATGTGTTTCTCCTTAAGTGCCCTAATTGCAAAATTAGGCAGCAGGTTTCTATAGTGAAGTACAAAAGTCTCCCTTGAATAACAGTAAGTATTTAATAGAAATCCACAAGAGCTTGGGAACATTCAAGATTTCAGCTGATTGTCTGTACTTAACACATTATACTCATATAGAGAGGAAAAAAAATGGAAAGGAAAAATATGCAGAAAAACAAGCCTTAATAGTCATGTGTAGTTCAGATTTTCTAGTTTCAAAGTGTACAAAACATTACACATTAGCAAGATTCTTGTTTTGGTTTTTAGAAGTGAGCCAAGTCATCTGAATAAGAGTGGCAATTTAAGACACACCAGACTGGAAAAGGCCTAGGATAAAATTCTGAGAGTTTCAATGGATATATTCCCAAGAGTCATGAAGTCAGTTTGGTAACTGATGAGGTGATGACTACAGTCACCTCAATTTGCTCCCTGCAGGAACTGTCAGTTAGAGAGAATAACATGTGTTCTGGAGTAAAGTTTTAAATTTTACCCTTAAAAGATGAAAATTCTTTATTTTCTATTAAAACATAGAAGCAATAAGAGGCTGGTTTACAATAATGTTTTATTCATATTGTTATGGGTGTATCTAAAGCAGTGATTATGACCTGAGCAATTTCTGAGAATGTCTGGAGACATTTTTGATTGTCACAATTGGTGAGGTGTACTACTTGCATCTAGTAGAGAAGCCAGTGATGGTGCTAAACATACTAAAATGCAAAGGACAATCTTTCATGGCAAATAATTATCTGACTTTAAATGTTCACAGCACCAAGACTGAGAATCTCTAAGGGACTTTTTACAGACGATTCCATTTAGTTACATGCTTCATAATTTGTCAGACTTCTTAAGAAGTAAAAGATTACTAAAATGATAGGACATGAATGTGAATATTAAAATGAGATCTTAGCATATTTGTCAACATTAAAGCCGGGCACCCATGAAAAGTGAAGTTTGAGTTGGAGCTTGGCAATGGCAACTTGGGAAAATAGTGTATTATAAAATATTGAGGCCAGGCACAGTGGCTTACACCTGTAATCTCAGCACTTTGAGAGCCTGAGGCAGGCAGATCACGAGGTCAGGAGACAGAGACCATCCTGGCTAACATAGTGGAACCTCGTCTCTACTGAAAATCCAAAAAGTTAGCCAGGCATGGTGGCACGTGTCTGTAGTCCCAGCTAATTGGGAGGCTGAGGCAGGAGAATTGCTTGAACCCGGGAAGGGGAGGTTGCAGTGAGCCAGGATAATGCCATTACACTCCAGCCTGGGCAACAAGAGCAAAATGCTGTCTCAGAAAAAAGTATATTGAACTGAGCTAGAATTTTGGAGATGAATGAAAACTTAGAAGACATCTTATATAATCTTTACATTTGACAGATAAGGAAAACTAGAGCTGAAAAATTAAGTATGTAATATCACAGACTTAAGTAGTAGAGTTAGTGTAAATTGAATGCTTCCTACTTGTCTAGTTCTGTTTTCAGTAGTCTGAGAATTACAATCATATCCTTTCCTAAAGAAACGTACTGATTCTCAAATTAAAGAACACTAAAATAAGAGAAATACTGAAAAAGAAAAATATAGAACCTTGCTATTTGCACAAATTTTAACTACGTGACTTTGAACAAGGTACTTAATGTCTCTAACATTTAATGGTCTCACTTAAGAGTGAGTATAAAATATCTTGTTGACAAGAATTTTAAAAATGCATCTGTCATATAAGATCTGGACTACAGGGAACAGAACATAATTCAATTAGGTCTTTTACAGGTCTAGAAAATATAATTTCAACATTATCTTAACTGCACAACTGTCATTGTGAATCTCAAAAGCCTCATTTATGCAACAATCTACATATAAATACCAGTATTCACATCTGCTTTGTTACGACTCCAGGCATGTTGATTAACCTCTGACATATCAATAAAAAATAATCATATCCAATACTAACATGAATAGTGAATATCATATAGACTAAATTAGAACCATAAATACTGCATACTGGGATAATCATCAAAGAAGATTTAGGAATTAGATATAATCTTCAAGAGAGATCAATGTAAATGAAAATGTAGTAATTCTAGAAGCAATATATTACTCTCAGAAAAAAAAAATAGACTAAAGTCAGTAGGCAAAGAATTGGTGCCAACATGTAAACTAAAAATCATCAAAATCCTGTATATGTACCTATTGAGTACCTGAAGAAAAACTAGATTGAGAGTACAGAAGATGTTTATTATCAGACAAAAAAGTATGATTTTATTACTTGTCCTCCTCTAACCATAAAGAACAGTTTAGTAAGGCAGAAGAGATGCCATTTCCACCTGCCAGTAAAAGTGCAACACAGATTGATTCAGAGTATCTGTATGACTCAGTTAGTGATAAGAGAAAAGGGAAGTTCAGTAGAGATAAAAAACCATCCATGAGGTGACAAAAAAAAGTAACAATGACAAACCATTTACATTGTTTTTGAGTACATATTGACATGGTTAGGATTTATGTTCCTACCTAAATCTCAGGTCAAATTGTAATCTCCAACATTGGAGGTGGCACCTGGTAAGAGGTGATTGAATTATGGGGGCAGATTTCCCCTGTGGTGCTGTTTTCATGTAGAGTTCTCATAAGATTTGGTTGTTTAAGACTGTGTGGCACTTTCTTCCCCTCTCTTCCTCCTGCTCTGACCATGTGAAGGTGTGTCTGTGTCCACTACACCTTCCACCATGTTTGAAAGTTTCCTGAGGCTTCTAGAGCCATTCTTCTTATATAGCCTGTAAAACCCTGAGTAAATTAAACTTCTTTTCTTTCTAAATTACCCACTCTCTGGTATTTCTTCATAGCAGTGCAAGAACAGACTACTACAGAAAATTGGTACTGAGAGGCAGGGTATCACTATAAAGATCCTTTAAAATGTGGAGGTAACTTTGGAACTGGGTAACAGGCAGATGTTAGAAAAATTTAGAGGACTTAGAAGAAAGGAAGATGAGGGAAGGTCTGGAACTTTCTAGAGACTTGTTAAATTATTGTGATCAAAATGCTTATAATGATATCTATGACGAAGTCCAGGCTGGTGAGGTCTCAGATGAAGATGAGGAACTTACTGAGAAATGGAGCCAAGCTTATTTCTAATATGCTTTAGCAAAGATCCTGGTTGAATTGTGCCCCGACCCTAGGTATCTGTAGAACTTTGAAATTAAAAATGATAATTCAGGGTATCTGATAGAAGAAATTTCTATGCAGCAAAGTGTTCAAGACATGGCCTGGCTGCTTCTAGTACCCTATTTCATATTCATGAGCAAAGAAATTGGAACTTATATTTAAAAGGAAGCACAGCATAAATGTTTGAAAAAAATGCAGTCTGGCCATGTGGTAGAAAAGAAAAGTCTATTTTCGGGGAGCAATTTAAGCTGGCTGTAGAAATTTGCATAATTAAAGGGAAGGCAAGTGCTAACAGCCAAGACAGTGGGGAAAAGGCATTGCGGCATGTGAGAGATTTCTGAGGCTGACCCTCCCATCACAGGTCTGGGGCATAGGAGGGAAGAATGATTTCACAGCTCAGGCCCAGGGCCCCACTGCTCTATGCAGCCTCAGGACAAGGTGCCCTGCATCACAGTTGCTCCAGCTTCAGCCATAGCAAAAAGGGGCCAAGGTACAGCTCGAGTCATCGCTTCAGAGTGTGCAAACCATAAGCATTGGTTGCTTCCATGTGGTGTTTAAGCCTGTGGGTGCACAGAGAGCAGGAGTTGAGGCTTGAAAGCCTCCACCTAGATTTTCAGAATATGAATGGAAAAGACTGAATGTCCAGCCAGAAGCCTGTTGCAGAGTCAGAGCCCTCGTGGAAATCCTCTACTAGGGCAGTGCAGAGGGAAAAGGTGGAGTTGAAGCCCCCACACAACCACCGGAGCACTGCCTAGTGGAGCTATGATAAGAGGGCCACCATCCTCAAAACCCCAGAATGGTAGATCCACTAACAGCTTGTACCACGTGCCTAAAAAGCCACAGGCACCCAATAGTCAATATGTGAAAGCAACTGAGGGACTGCGTTAGAGAAACTTCCAGGGTGGCTAGGGGCTTTGTTACCAATGACAGAATTTTCCTGCCTCTGGCCGCTAGGGACTTTGTTCCCAGGACAGGGATTTTCCTGGCTCTGGGTCCTGAAGGCAGAGGCTCAGTGACTCAGGGTTTTAAAACAGTAACCAATCCAGTGAAGGATTCAAAGATCAACTGATCCAGAGAAAGTTTGAAAAAACCCCTCATTGGATGAGAACAAGAAGGGGGAGGGCATAACTCAGGAGTATATACTCCAGCCATCCAAGCCTGGAGCATCACCCCCTCCAGATCTCCTTCCATGGGGTGGCAGCTGTCCTTTCACTCAGCCTAATAAACCACACTACCGCACACTCTTTAGGTCCATGAGTTCTATTTGAGCTGTAACACTCACTGTGACACTGAGGTCCCCTTCCCCATTCATCAGGGTTGGAAAGGCCAAGAACCAGAGTTCCAGAAAATCTGGTTACACAACCATGGGGACTGTACCCTGCAAAGCCTCAAGGCTGGAGCTGCCTAAGGTTTTGGAAGGCCACCCCTTGCACTACTGTGTTTTGGATGTGAGACATGGCATCAAAAGAGATTATTCCAGAGCTTTAAGACTGAATGACTGCCCTACTGAATTTCAAACTTTCATTGGGCCTGTAGCCCCTTTCTTTTGGCTGATTTCTGTCTTTTGGAATAGGAGTGTTTATCCAATGTCTCTATCCCCATTGTATCTTGGAAATAACTAACTTGTTTTTATTTACAAGCTCATAAGCAGAAGGAACTTGCCTTGTCTCAGAAGAGATGTTGGACTGTGGACTTTTTAGTTAATACTGAAATGAGTTAAGACTTTAGGGGACTGTTGAGGAGGGATGATTGTATTTTGCAATGTGAGCAAACATGAGATTTGGGAGGAGCCAGGGTGGAATGATATGGTTTGAATTTATGTTCCCACCTGACTCATTTTGAAGTGTAATCTCCAAAGTTTGAGGTAGGGCCTGATGGGAGGTGATTGGATCATCGGGGCAGAATGCCCCCTTTGGTGTTGTTCTCCTGATAGAGTTCTCATAAGATTTGTTTGTTTAAAAGTGTATGGCACCTTCCCCATCTGCTTCCTCCTACTCTAGCCAGGTGAAGACATGCCTGCATCCCCTTCACCCTCTACTATAGTTGTAAGTTTCCTGATACTTCCCCAGCCATGCTTCCTGTATAGCCTGCAGAACCATGAGTGAATTAAACTTCTTTTCTTTATAAATTACCCAGCTCACGTATTTCTTTATAGCAGTGCAAGAACGGACTAATACAGATATATGGATGAGTATTTCAAAAACAACATACCATGTAAGTTTATGTAGCAAAAACATAGTCATATATTTATAAACATTTCACTCTGTGGAATGTCATGAGAAAATAGTAATTTTGTTTTTACCAATATCTGCATATTTTCAAATTTATAAAAGAACATACATTTTAAAGCAAATTTTTAATAATAGGTAGATATATTTTGAGGGCACCAGCCTTCCTACATCCTTTTCATGCAGAAAAAGATTTAGGAAATCCACCACATTATTTTTGAGGCCATGAAATACATTTTTAAATGTGCTGTTAGCTTCTCCAGTTGTGCCTTAACTGATGCATGGTCTAAGGATTGATATCCCTTTGCATAGGTTAAAACAAAACAACAAAACAAAAAACTCACTTCTATATGTTTTAGATGAATAAATTTAAATGTTTGATATCACAACAACTGATAGAGAATAGAAAAGAAGCCAGGAAGGACAAGGACTTCAACACTATTTTTTCTTCCTTATTTTTGTGCAACTACCACTGCCCAAGTGCTATGGTGGGATGTTTTCTATTCTTTAAATATGAACATATTAAATATTAATACACAAGAAAAATTGGCTGCTATCACAATAAAAATCTTGAAAAGGATAAGACTTGATTTGGAAACATAATTATTTTAGTTAAATAAAAATAGAAATTTTAGATAATTCCTAATTTAGGAAGATGAATTTATCTCTAGTGCTTAATATTCTAGGCACTGTGATAAGCTAGTTTATTTGATGAAAAAGTTTATTAAATCCCCTTTCAAAATTAATAATATTATCATTCCCTGTTTTAGGAATTGAAAATTCCTAAATTTTCATGAGCATAAGAAGGGCAAGTAAATTATCCAAAATCACATGGCTTGTAAGAATTGATACTCAGATTCAGATTATATCACCTTGATTGCTCAACCATATTTCACTTTATACATCTTCTGAAGAATCCACTGTGACATTTTTTGTTGAACCTCTGTCCTTAACATGGAAGTCAGACTAAAACTGATTTTGCTGTTAGCATTGGATATTTTCAGTCTCTATTCATATAGAAATTACTATTCTAGAGAAATCATAATTTAGTGATTCCAATGTGAAGTGAAAGAGAAAGCCTTTGTTAGACACACAAAAGTTAACCAGGAGGTTATCAGAATGTGATTTCAAAAATATGAAATAACACATTTATTATCTTACCTTAGAAAATTATGATTTCAGAAAATAAAAGATTAATATATTTTCTTATCTTCCCAAGCTATTAAGCTACCTTTCAATTTCATTAGTCAATCTTGAAGGGGTTTTGTATTCTCCATCTAAAATGTTAATCTGTGGTTTGTAATTTTGTCAAAGTAAATGATAAAACTAAAAGGAGATACATAATAAGTATTTTTTGTTCAATTCAATATATTCCTGTCTTAGGAAAATTTTAGCATTGCTATGAATTTATGCACTGATATGCTCAATTCCTGAGAAATAGTTAGCAAAAGTTGGGAACTTGTCAGACCCCAAAATTTATGATGTTTTAACCTGAACTCTCCTTTAGTCAAATATTAATAGTCAAAAAGATATACTTTTATTTCTAGAGGCTAAGTAACTATCTGGAAAAAATGGGATGGGATACTGTAATTTCTATATAGGCACAGCAGCAATTTCTGCCATTCATCAAACCTCTAACCTCATTTTATTAGCATTATTCACTGTCTGGGAATTGAACTATACTGTTGGCTCAGGGCTCAACAAATTCTAATTGAAAAGTACATAACATTGCTGAAGAAAAGAATAGACACAAAGTTAGAAATACATCACGGCATCCAATTGCTGGAATTTTATTTGTATATTTTCTAGAAAAAATAAAGAATAATATTTATATAAAGAATTCTCTGATTTCTCTCTCCTTCCCCCTGTTTCTGTCTCTCTTTTAACACACACACACACACACACACACACACACACACACACACACACACACACACAATAATCCTAAATAAACTGCAACAAGTGATTGTAATATGGTGAATCTCTGAACAGAGGTGGATGAATCCACAGAATATGGTATGCCATCAGATTCTCAAATTTGAGGTCCTGGCCTCAAGATTTTTAATCATATAAGTGAGGGACATTAGTACAATAGTTCGTCAAATGCTCCTGCAAATATATTTGGAATTGAGATATATTACAAGAGTTTTTCCCTTCAAATGTATTTTGATTATGAACAATCCACTTTCTTTTAAAATTTTATTTATTATTTTTTGGAGACAGAGGAGTCTCTGTTGCTCGCTCTGGAATGTAGGGTCAGGATCACGACTCACTGCAGCCTCAAATTCCTACGCTCAAGCGATCCTCCCACCTCAGCCTCCCAAGTAGGTGGGACTATAGGTGTGAGTCACAATGGCTGTACCACTCTCCTATAATAAAGCTCCTTCCACCTCCAGTTCCTTAGCTAAATTGTTTTTTACATTCAGAATTACCCTAAATTAGGCTCTAGTAAACTATTATGAAGTGAAATGAAGGTGATGGCATTTGAACTGAGAATCTAACAAATGGCATTTAAAAATGAAAACTATCCATCTGATAATTCTCTTTTTATTTTGATACACAAAATGAGATGAAATCCTTTCTTTGATAATCATCTATTTGTCCTTCTAACAATTTAAAGTAGAATGAGAAGACTATGATTTTGTGGTAGCAGACTATTATCTCAGAACCCTTAATTTGCATTTTATTCATTTCATTTTTAGCATTATATAAATCACACAATGTAATTCCTTACTTTCTAATTGCTGACTATATCTGAATTGGTTCAGAGGATCTTTGAACCCCTAAGTTTTTTAAATCTACTTGTCCTTCTCAGACATATTGCTTTTGTTACTCTTACCTGATACAGAATATTTCCATGGGTGCATACTGGGTTTCTGTGACCCAAATATAAAATAACAAACAACAAAAATTAAGAAAAGAAAGTCTTTTGTGTTTAGAGAGCAGCATTCACACAGCCACTGGATTAATGTTAGCTTTGAAGCTGCATGATGAGCAATAGAGGTTGCTTACCAAGATATGCATTAGCATCCCTTTGTGACTTGCAAGAAATAATTTGCACAGTTTTAAGTTTAATGTTAACCCAAAGCTTCTTTGTTGAGTGATCAATTTCTAGCCACAATAAACTCATTTGTTTCCATTTTGATTGACAAGCAGGGTGCAAAGGTGATGTCCATTTCCTTCCTTTCTTCTGTCTCTTCTTACTACATAATTAGCTAAAAATAGAATATAATTACCTGATTGGTCTAGCTAATACTTGAATACATGTGTATATCAGACTGTCTTTATAAACTAATCTCAGTTGTCTTGAAATATGAGGATGAGATTGTCTTGCAATGGAGACACAAAACAGCAACCTTGGTCATTGTTAGGCTACTGCTCATAATTATAGGACATTTCTAAGATCACTTATATCTCTTCTCTTCTTCACTATGCTCTATTTCACTGCTATATTCTTGTGTAAAGCAATATAGACCTATGGGTCTCTAATTTTCTTTTCTTCTCTACCCTGAATTGATGAATCAGTTATTGCTTGAATCTGATATGATTGTTTACATGGAAAAACCAAAAGGGGCAAAAAAAATCTCATCAGATAAAATGAGAGAATATAGTAGTAGTTGTTTGGTAGTAACATTACTATGTAAAAATCAGCAGCTTTTAATATATAAATCACATGTATTTTACATATATAAATTGTGATAAAATACAATAGCAACAACAATTATAGAAATCCAACAAGTGCAGGAAACCAACTTATATTTTGAGATAGTACCCTGGGTTTAGTGGGATCATACATGATGGTTTCTGTTGGACAGTCTCACTTTATGCATCTTTACACATAATTCAGATTTTTAAATGTAAAGCAAAGTTTATTCGAATTTGCAATCTCATAAAATAGTGGGCCAAGGACACAAACAGACACTTCTCAAAAGAAAACATACATGCATCAATAAGCATGTGAAAAAAAGCTCAAAATCACCCATCATGAGAGAGATGCAAATCAAAACCACGAGATACCATGTTAACCAGGCTATGATTAAAAATTAAACTGTATTTTGTTATGTAATAATTGCTTTCAGCAGCAATGAGCTAAAAAGGTGGAGGATGGGAGTAAGTATGTTTAATGAAATTGAATGAATTTCTATTTCTCAAGAAAGTTGAAAATGAAAGTGTTACTTGCATAAATTATTTGTCAATGTTTACCATTCCCCATGGAGGCCATAGTAAGGTCATTGAATATGAGAACTGGAAGACACAGATCTACTGAAGACATATTAGCATTTACTTCAAAAGTTTAGAATTATTTTGGGAAGAATATACTTGAAGTAAACATTCTAATATATAAATCTGCAGAGAGAGTTGATATATAGCTTTCTCTAAAGCATGAATTTTTGGTTTCACTATTCTAACAGTATTATTTAATCTCACATTTTCCTGTTCAAAATTGAAAAGTGAAGCAATAGGTGTTAATGCATTAATTCCTTTAGCAGAAAAAGAACTTCACCAACAATTAAATGATGTCATGTTCTCATTACTGTCAGCAGATGCTACAAAAATAAAATTCGTTCATTCAAAGATGATTTGATTTTGTTTCTGCCATTCATGGAATCTAAAAAATGTTTTTGGAATTTCATTCTGTCCACGGTGAAACACTTAACACTGTAATAAATGCTGATATAAACATAGAGGTTAAACACAGAAATCATAATGAATACTGATACAAATTTAGTTAAAAGTTAAACACAGAAATTGTTTCTTTGCATGCGTGACTTTAACTAAATCTAAACAAGTTGTAATATTTCACCAATCAAAATAAAATTTGGAAATAGTTTTCATATATATATACCTTATACATATATAGTATATAAACATATAGAGAAAATAGTTTATAGATATATTTGTTAGTAGTTATGTGATAAAAGAGGTATAAAGCACATGGTTTATACCTAGTTAGAATAACTGAACTACAAATTTTTGTGACAAAATTGAAGCTGAATAAATATTTCACTATGACCGCATACATTTCCTTCACTTTCTGTCAGAATTCTGATTTTATAAATGTTTGAGTCTTTGAAGAATGAAGCTGAAATAGATGAAAAGGGAATAAACCCACATCGTTGAGAATGGGAGATCAGAGATCTCACTGACAAGACATTTTGAAAGATTTCTTGGGGACAGGAAGTACACATCAATACATCGAAACAAAGTAGTTATTTTCTGGATAAGATAAAATGGAAAATACTGGAGCAGAGATAAAATAAGTCTTCCCAAAAAAGGCCTTCAGATAAATTGTCAGGCATATATACAAATAGTGGGACCAGTTGGTAATGAAGGAAGAATGTTAACTGGAAGCACTATCTATGGAAAAGCTACCTCAGCTATCACATTTTCTGCCTTCTGACACATGCAGAGCACTTGGCAAAACAGAATCTATACCAAGGCATTAAACTGAGAGCTCTTCTCTAATGGAACTAATATTTTTGAACTTATCTGAGTTGTTTAATGTGGTTATGGGTAACCTTTTGTATTCTTGCACCCCATATTCAAGAAATACCCATCACAGAGAGATATCTACAAAGAAAGTGCTGTTTCTATATATATTGTGGACACAGGCAAAGAAACCTGCATGACTAAATATAATAATTAAACTAGGATTTCATTCTTAACTATGGCTGGGAAAAAAAAGACTTGCCAAATATTTGAGAAAAAAATCAAGCAAAAAAGAGATCAAGGTAAAGAAAGCAACTGATTTTGATGAAATCTATTTCATGGATAAAAGAACTTAAAAGCCTTGAAAGTAGTATCTTGAAAATGACAAATTAAAAATATTACACTGAAATCAGAAAAGACGTTTTTAAAAATTAAAAAATTAATTTCCCAAATTACACACATACACGAACACCAATAACACAAACATACGAGGTTCAAGGAAGTTTCCTCAACTACAGAACAAATAAACTAAAAGTCAATTGACAAAAATGAAAGATAAAAGCATAAAGCAGGATGTCTAATATCAGACTAGAGTACTATAATGAGATCAGAAAAACGGAAAGAAGAAAATAATAAAATTAAAATTAGAAGAATTTGCTTTAGAGCTAAAGAAAAGCTAGCGTTTTCAAATTAAAGAATTTGCCAAGGTACATTCATAACAAGAAATACATAGCAACAAAAAGCGACAGAGACTACCAATACAGACAACAACACAGATGGATTTCAAATGCATTATATCTGACAAAAGAAGATGACATATTGCATGATTCCATTTATGTGTTACTCTGGAGCAAGTAAATATATAAGGAGAGAAACAGATCAGTGGTCACTAGGGGCTGAGGGAGAGAGAAGGGCATGAATAAAAGAGGGCAGGAAGGAAAAGCCAAAATAAATCCTAAGTGATATCACGGACTCTCCTGAAAACCAGTGTGATTTTATGGAGATAACAGATCTTCTCTCATGAGTCAGTAACAACCAATAGTCTTCTGTGCTGGAAATTTGGTACCAATCATTAGGGGTCACTCAGTGATCCATTTTTGTCCAAAATGCAACTATATGAGCTTGCTAAATAGAATTAAAATGCTGCAGGGTTATTTGTCGGTGTTGTTTGACATGCAGTAACTGTTTTCTGTATGGAAACCATAACCATCAGGTATATATAAAACAAATAAACTGAGACCTGAGCCTAACACACATTTATTGTAAAGTCCGTAAAAGTAAGACAACCTTTGAACATATACCATTTGTTCTCCAGACTTCCTCAAATTATGTATCTGTGATAGTAGTTATAAAAGGTAAATGCCAAAAATGGTTCCTGTGCATCACCTCAGTGAAAAAATGCACAACATGATAGTGTTTTTAGATTCCTAGTTGGTCTAATGTGATGTTTGTTAGCTAAAAAGTTTCTTAATAGTTGGGTACAAATATTTAGGAAGCAAATGGATCTAATACAAAAGATTGGTACAAAAGGAACTTGTCTTTCATAGAAAATCCAATTCAGGGTTTTTTTTTTTTTTTTTTTTTTTAACACATTTTAGCCAGCTCTTGAGCAAACTATAGGTAGGTGTTTGACTCATATCAAGGAGTGACTAAGAATATAAAATGTAAAAAGCAATATTAAAAACTGAGGGAATCTAAGTAACATAGTTAAAAGCAGCCATAAGCTAGTAACAAAGAAAAAATATACCTAGAATAGCATAATGAAGATTAAAGCATGACAACCACAGGTTTAATCTTTACTATTCTGTTCTTCATCCTGTTCTGTGGTGGGAGCTCCCAGCATCTCAGGCAGTCATCTACTTAATGCAAAGTACTTGGGCAGAGTTAGCACCTTCCAAAAACTGTTTAAGTGGAGGAGTGTGTGAGTGAGTGTGCGTGCCTGTGTGTATGTGTGTGTGTGTGTGGGTGGGTGTGTAGGGGGCTTAAGAACTCTCAGCTTGTGGTATCCGATAAGGACAGTTTTCGGGGATGGTGATTTGAGTATGGTATATTTTTCTTTAATTGAGAGGCATGAACCTAAACATGAAACCTTTGGATTTTCAGATGTACTGGTTGTTAACAGTATCACATAAGGTCCTATCCATCAGGGTTCAAAAACAGTCTTTTCTAGTGTTATGTCTAGAAAATTAAGTCTCTAGGTTTTAGATCAAGCAAAGGTAATTTATAGGATATTGAGAAAAGGCTGCACATAATTATTGATTAAACAGTATATTGTATAAATCCTTTGAAATATTTAATAATTTCAGTTTGTAAAAAGGCAGAATCGAGAACTGGGGGGATATCCAAAACACATCAGATATTTAGTTATCAGTTTATAGGAAAACCTACTAAAGACACCTGAGAGAGTTAACCTCATTGCCATTAAAAACTATTGTGTAAACCATGGTATATCCATATAATGACAAACTTCAGCAATAAAAAGAGATAAACTGTAGATCCACACTATAATATAGATGATTCTCAACATAATTATGCTGAGTGATAAAAACCAGACAAAAACGTGGTACATAATATGTAATCTCATTTTTATAAAATTCTGGAAAACACAAACAAATCTGTAGTGACAGACAGCAGGTCAGTGGTTTCCTGGAGACAAAGGTAGAATATGAAGAGACTGGAAGAAGATGTTACCATGGGGAATAAGAAATTTTACTTGTAAACGATGAAAACTTATTTTGAGTTTCTGATGGTTTCATGAATATATACATATGTGCAGACATTTCAAATTACATTCTTTAAATATGTGACATTTATTGTACATTAATTATAATATAAAGTTTTCAATAAAAAATTAAAATGATGTTATCATTATCATATAATTTAGTTAAATGTAGGCATACTTTAGAGTTTGGTTCCAGAACTCCACAGTAAGCCGAGATCATAAAAAGCAAGCCACATTTGTTTTATTTTGTTTTGTTTTGTTTTTTTGTTTCCAACTCTGTATAGAAGTTATGTTTGCACTGTCTTGTAGTTTATTAAGTGTGCAAATAATATTATGTCTACAAAACAATATATATATGGATTCTTTAATTTAAAAATATTTTGTTGCTAAAAATCATAGCAATCTTCTGAGCCTTCAGATATTGTAATCTTTTTGCTGGTAGAGAGTCTTGCCTTGATGTTGATGGCTGCTAACTGATTAAGATGATGGTCACTGAAGACAGGGGTAGCTTTGGCAATTTCTAGAAATAAGACAATAATGATGTTTGCCCCATCAATGGACTATTTCTGTCATGAACGATTTCTCTGTAGTTCAGTGCTGTTTAACAGCCTTTTACCCACAGTAGAATGTCTTTCAAAATCGAGTCAACCCTCTGCAACCCTGCCACTGCTTTATCAATGAAGTTTACGTATTTACGAGTCAAGTTTCCCTAGAGGAACAGAACTAATATCTATCTATCTATCTATCTATCTATCTATCTATCTATCTATCTATATCTCCTATTAGTTCTGTATTATATTATAATATATATATTATATATACATTTAATATATATATAAAATACACACACATATATATGAGTTTATTAAGTAATAACTTACACAATCACAAGGTCCTACAATAGGCTGTCTGCAAGCTTGAGGAGCAAGGAGAGCCTTTCTTAGTCTCAACCCTGAAGAGTCTAATGTTTGAGGGCAGGAAGCATTCAGCACAGGAGAGAGACGTAGGTTGAGAGGCTAGGCCAGTCTCAGCTCTTTACATTTTTCTGCCTGCTTTATATACACTGGAAGCTGATTAGCTTGTGCCTACCAGATTAAGGGTGGGTCTGTCTTCCCCAGCCCACTGACTCAACTGTTAATCTCCTTTGGCAACACTCCCGCAGATACATCCATGATCAATATTTTGCATTCTTCAATCCAATCAAGTTGACACTCACCATTAACCATCATAATGTAATACTCTAAATCCTCAGGTGTCATTTCAACAACGTTTGTAGCATTTTCAGCAAGAGTAGATTCCATCACAAGAACTGACTTTCTTTGCTCATCCCTAAGAAGCAACTTCTTATCCATTTAAGTTTTGTCATGAGATGGTAGCAGTTTAATCATGTCTTCAGGCTCAATTTCTAATTCCAGTGCTCTACAGTTTCCACCACATCTGCAGTTACTCCCTCCACTGGAGTGTTAAATCCCTCAAAGTTATCTATGATGGTTGGAATCAACTTCTTCAAAACTCCTGTTAATGTCCATAGGTTGACCTCCTTACATAATCTGGAATGTTCTTAATGGCATCTAGAATGGTGAATCCTTTCCAGAAACTTTTCCACTTACTTCCTCAGATCCAACAAAGGCATCACTCTAAATGGCAGTAATAGCCTTAAGAAATGTATTTTTAAAATAAGACTTAAAAATTAAAATTCCTTCTTGATCCATGGGCTGCAGAATAGATGTGTTAGAAGTCATGAAAAGAACATTTTTTTAATATTTCTAGCAGAGCTCTTGAGTGACCAAATACATTGTCAATAAAAAGTGATATTTTGAAAGAATTATTTTTTTCTGGATATAGGTCTCAAGTGTGGGCTTAAAATATTCAGTAAGCCATGCTGTATACAAATACGCTGTCATCCAGGCTTTGCTGTTCCATATAGCACACAGAACAGATATAGCATAATTTTTAGGGACCCTAGGATTTTCACAGTGATAGATGAGCATCAGCTACAACTTGAAGTCACCAACTGCATTATCTCCTAACAAGGGAGTCAGCCAGTCCTTTGAAGCTTTGAAGTCACACTTTGCTCTAGCTATGGAAAGTCTTAGATAGCATCCTCTTCCACTAGAGGGCAGTTTCGTCTGTATTGAAAATCTATTTATTATAGTCATCATCATCAATTATCTTAGCTATTAATAGATCTTCTGGATAACTTACTACAGCTTGTAGGTCAGCACTTGCTGCTTCACCGTACACTTTTATGTTCCGGAGATGGTGTCTTTCCTTAAATCTCATCAAGCAACTTCTGCTAGCTTCAAACTTTTCTTCTGTGGCTTCCTGACTCAGCCTTCACAGAATTGAAGAGAGTTAGGCACTTGTACTGGATTAGCCTGTGGCTTCAGGAATGTGATGGCTGGTTTAATCTTTCATCTAGGTCATTAAAACTTTCTCCACCTAAGTAATACAGCTATTTTGCCTTTTGATCATTTGTGTGTTAACTGGACTAACACTTAATATCCTTCAAGAACTTTTTCTTTGCAGTTATAACTTGGCTATTTCTTATAAGAGGGTTAGCTTTTGGTCTATCTCAGCTTTCAACATGCTTTCCCTACTAAATTCAATCATTTCTAGCTTTTGATTTAAATCGAGAAACATACAACTCTTCCTTTCACTTGAATCCTTACAGGTCATGGTAGGATTATTAATTGGCCTAAATTCAATATTGTTATGGCCCAAGAAACAAGGATGACCATGGAGAGAGAGAGAGAGAGACAGAGATACAGGTGGCTTGTGGAGCAGTTAGAACTCACATACGTTTATCTACTATGAGTGCTATTGGTGGCACCCCAAACAATTACAATAGTAACAGCAAAGATCTCTGATCCCAGATCACCATAACAGATATAATACTAATAAGCATTTGAGATATTTTGCAAATCACCAAAATGCAACATAGAGACTAGCAGTGAGCACAGGCTGTTAGAAAAATGTTACCGATATACTTGCTTGATGTAGAGTTGCCACAAATCTTCAATTTGTAAAAACCACACTAACTATGAAAGGCAATAAAGCAAACTGCCATAAAAGAAGGTTTTTTTTGGCTTGCAATTATAAAAAGTTTTTAGAAAACATAATTTATGGAAAGCTTGAATCATGAAAACATTAAATTTAAATTTAAAGGAGAATATGATATCTACTCAAACCATAGGGAAGCCACAGAGTTATCTTTAAAACAAGATTACAAACTCATTTCAATTAATACAAAGTTATACATTTTTATCAAAAATATATAAACATTAAAAAATACAATTTACAAATCTTACATTCATAAACAAAATTTAAATCATATTTGAAAGCTCCTCTTTTATCTTGAACCAAGGCCTTTTCTTCTTATCTTGTAACTATCGTTACAAAGGCTATTATTTAAACTTACTGTGCGCATTTCTTAAAGCAAAAGAATCACAGTTAACTTTTTCTTCATTTTCTTTAGACATTTTTAGCTGTTTATTGGAAATAGATATTCCTAGAGTGTGCACATAATGACAAAACAATTGCTTTTTCCTGATCAATTTACCTTTAAAATTTTCTGAAACAGAGGCAAAAAGAGAGAGAAAAGTGGAAAAGGGTGAAAAATGTGTTATCTTTAGAAAAATGTGAAATAAATCAAGGTTGCCTAGGGTTTTTAGGGGTAGCTGAAAGAGGAAAAGGCCAAGGGTCTCTGGAAACTTGGCCTGGCCCTGGGAGTGGGGAAGAAGGAGAGGGAGAAGCTGAAAAGTGGGGCAGAGTAAGAGTTGGATGAAGGCAAGGAGACTAGAGTAGGATTGAGAAGCATCCACCAGAGAAGCAGTCTCAAGCTTTTTGCATTTTTCACTTATCTTTTGTATTTGTTTCCTATAGCATGCATAAGAAATTACCACACACTGCGCAGCTTAAAACAACAGAAATTTCTCAAAGTTCTGGAGGCTAGAATTCTGAAATGAAGGTGTCTGCAGAGCCACACTCCCCCTCTGAGAGCTATAGGAAAAATTTTTTCCTTTCATCTTTTGCCTCCCAGTGGTTGCTGACAGTCCTTGGCATTGTTTGTCTTTGTCTTCACATTACTCCAATTTTTGCCTTTGTCCCTACAGGGTCATTTTCTCTCTGTGTTTCTCCTCTCTGTACTTACTTAAATCTCACTCTCCTTCCATTAAAATCATAACAGTCATTAGATTTAGGACACAGCATACCCTCACCTTAACTTCCCTATTTCCAAAAAAGATCACATTGACAGAAATCCATGGACAAGACTTAAATATATCTTTTTGGGGGACACAATTCAACCCACTATACCTTTGCTGGAAGTTTTTCAGAGAACCAGTGTTAGGGTCTTTAGAATTACATTAGAATTGTCTTCAGAAGCTTTAACCTGACAGAGAAAGGAAACCATTTTTTTAATTGTATTTTTTTCTTTCTTTCTATACCAAGGCACCTCTTAAATGAACAAGCTGGTCCATGTGAAAATTCTCTAAAGGGACCACAATAATTCCAATTTTCTTTGGTTAGATTGTGCCAATTAGAAAGATAAGCAAATGAATTAGCATAGCTTTATGTATAAGTAATAAAGGTGTGTTTCTAACCCAGTGAGTTGGGACAGGCCTCGTGAGTGAGAGTAAGATGACCCCATGAGAAATATATGGTCAATGAAAAATGACTCTTGTATAACTTTCCATCTACAGAATCTAGTTAAAAGAAAAAGAGTGGAGGGGAGCAGCTCTAGAAAGCTCTGTAAAACACTGAGTTAAAAACAAAGAGGTTTCACACAGTGGAGAGTCCTAGCATGGTTTCATAAAGGTGACCTAAAACAAACTTTTCCATAGGGTGCCTGACTAAAGACTCACTCAGCTTCAGCCCCTGGGGCCTGTTAAATGTAGGTTTACCAGCCCCTCCCTATAGACATCTCTTAATAGCTAAAGCATAACACATAAACAGAAAAACAAACGCAGTCAATCACAAACATCAGAGTTTGTGAAGCCAAGATTGACTAGGACACCCAAGTATGATCAATATATCATGTCCTAAGAAATGAATTGTAAATCTGACATAAAATGGCTCTCTGAGACCATCAGAGCCCAAATTCAGTGTGAAACTTGATCACATCAGAGGACCAGGCTACCCCAATCTTGGAGACACATGTACACTGTTACCTAGCCATTGATCCTGGCATACAGCTTCCAAAGCTCAAATCTTGGTGGAATCTCCACTATAAAAGCCTAATCAGCTAAAGACTACCAAAAACCAGCCAGCAGTCAAACATGGTAACTCTAAAGTAAGAACTGTGGAATGTCCCTAAAAGAGAGAAAGAGAAAGAAAGGGAACCAGGGCATGCTACTCAACTAGTGAGAAAAAAGAAACAACTTTGGCAAAGTTGAACCACTGCTGAAATATTTTGGATAAAAAAAAGGCAGTTTGAAAGGAGGAGAATCGATTCTGAATTGACACTACCAAAAGCAGGATTAGAAGTGGAGATTAACTAAGAAGTGGTTGCTGTAATGAGGTGAGGGCAGTTTAACCACTGCAGATTCATAGGCATAAATCAAAATAGCCAAGAAAGTATGGATATAATTGGTAAGAACATAGCATCTGGCCACAGTACCTTACGCCTGTAATCCTAACACTTTGGGAGGCCAAAGTGGGAGGGTGACTTTATCCTAGGAGTTCAAAACCAGCTTAGGCAACATAGCAAAACCCTGTCTTTACAAAAAATATAAAAAATTAGCCAGGTGGTGTAGTGCACACCTATAGTCTAGCTACTCAGGAGGCTGGGGAAGGAGGACTACTTGAGCCCAGGCTCAAGCCCACAAAGCTACAGTGCACTATGATGGTATCACCGTACTCCAAACTGTGAAAAAGAGCGAGACCCTGTCTCTAAAAATAATTAATTAATTAATAATAAAATTAAAATAGGAAACAGTAGTCACCACTCAATAAGCGGTTGCTAAGGCATTTTACAACTGGTGCATTAACTAGGGAGAAACAATGTTTCTTCTTAATTTTGCAGTTGATTTTATCTCTGTCTCTCAATCCTGACTAAATGAAGAGTTGCATTTTCTTTTTTCAGTTTGAGCCCATTTTTCTTTCAAGCCTGAATTGAGCTTTGCTCTTTCAAATCATAATATTGTCACAGGACCAACATTCTCATATGCCCACTGTGCAGTAACAGGCCAATTACACTGACAGTAGAGCTTACAGCAGAGAAAGAGTTTAATAATCATAGGCTTCCCAGCAAAGAGGTGGAGGGAGACCCTAAAATCCATCTACGAGGTCCGGGCAGGGTCTTTAAGGGTATCATGGAGGGTGACAGGTTGAAAAATTAGGGGCACTGATTGGTCAGCGTAAGGGAGACAAAATCATCAGAACACAGAAACTGCTTTCTTTAGTGAGTCAGCTTCTCTGTGGGGTCCTTCAGAAAGCTGACATCAGTAGTTTCACTGGTATGCAGGACCTGAAAGAATATTTCAAATGGAAAATTTAATGTTTCCTAATGTTCAAGTTGCTATTTATAAAATAAGGAAAACTATAATCTTGTAACAGAGTCTGTGATTCTGAGGCAATAGACATTAAACAGCTATGAGGAAGCAGGACAGAGAATAAGCTGAACTAATGATGAATGCAGAATGTGCTATAAATTTTTTGCTTCTCTCCCTCCTTTCTTCCCTGATTAATTTTGTAAAGTTTATAGGAATGGTTTAAATATTAAAAAATACTTGTTATTAGTACGTTTTTAATTTGAAGAATCAATAGAATCATTATCTAAAAAAGAGTTTTAATAATGTTTGCAAAACAGAATGAACATGTTAGAAATCTTATAATTTATGTTATTGTAGAGCTGATAGAAACAAGAAGGCGTCAGACAAGAAAGAAAGCACAGAGACATTAATTTCTTCATTAAGAGACACAAGAAATAAAGTTTTAGTTCTATTCTTCAAAGTTATAGTGTTAATAAGAACTGATAAAAAGATAATATAAATAGAAAACAGAGAATTCAATAATGTATTTTACTTAATGTAATCCACCATCTTTCATATCTGGAAGAAGAAATATTAAAAGTTCGATTAATTCATTAATTAAGAAGAGCAGATATATCATGGAGATAACAACCAGAAAACTGACTGAAGAAATACTTAACAAATACAAGTGCTTGCCTTTGGAGCTTGAAAGTATTGGTGATTCTGTATGGCAGGAGAATTCTGCCTTTCTACAGTTGACAGTTGATTGTGGTGGTGGGTGGTGACTTTCTATGTTTTAAATCCAGTGTATATAGAATTTTGATGATATGTGAAGAAATTATATTAAAATATTTAACATTTTACTAAGGCATCTAAATGGAGATTTGCATAAAAGGAAAAAATATGATTGTTTTTGGATTTTAAAGAGGAATATTAGAAAGATATCAATTCTTTATACATGTGTGTAAATAGATACAGTTCCTAAAAAATAACAGATTTCGTTTTTGTTTGTAAAAGTGTATGTGTAACATAAAAATTAAGCTCTCTCTATAAAAATAGGTGTATAAATATTGCCAAGAGAAGTCATAAAGTAAAAAATTTGATGGATAATTTTTCAAAATCAGAATTAAACATACCCTAATTGAAATGATTTGCTACCATCACAGGGATAGACAAAACAATCAGCAGATCATGATAGAATACCAGGGGGAATAAAATCCTCATAGTTCTGGGCATGCTCAACTGGTAGTTTAAAGTATTGCAAGGTAAGTATATTGTTTACTAATTGGTGTTGTTATAACTTTCTAGCTTTTATTAAATAAATGAGATTGGATCATTCTCTTACCTATTATAATAAATGAGTTCAAATGTATCAATATTCTAAATTTAAAGAAATGAAAACAAAAGTACTTCAGGAATTTAATCAATCTCTCTCTCACACAGACTTAATCGCAGAGAGAGTAAGTCTTTTCTAAACCTAAAATAAAACCCAAGACAACTATTTTGTTTATAAAAGTTGTTTAAATGCTTTTAAAATTAAAAACTCACTGTGAACAAAATAAAAAAGAAACAAGAGTCCAGAAAGAATTGTAACATTTAGGACAGTAAGATTTGTGTAAATTGTTCACCTATCATAAAAATGAGGAAGCTAGTATAAGAAACAGAAAAACCTCATAGAAAAATATTCAAAGCACACTGAAGATGTATAGAAAACATTTTAAAAGATAATTTATTTTACTATGGAAATCCAAAAGATAATTCACTTAGAAATTTGGCAAAGATAAAATGTTATAATATAAAGTTGAACCTTAAAAAATAGCAGATATCCAACTGTTCTTAATCTGTAAGTCTGCAATTTTATAGGGTTTGACCCAAATGTCATTTTTTGGATGGCATGAAAATAAATACCTTAAATTAGATTAAGAAGTTTGAAAACAAATAAACATACATATTTTAAATAGCTATTAAATTAAAATTTATGCAATCCATAACTTAACAATAAAAGTTCTAGGGATAGATCTACTCACTTATGTATCCATTGATACTAATTACAGCACTCTTTTTTATATCAAAATAAAAATCAATTTTGTGGAACAGTTTAATGTATGTCTCTAATAGAAATATTACCTTAAAGAGAGATATAAGATCTGCAAAAATACTATTAATAAAAATGATGATAAAAAGAAACATCTGTATCATATATACACACTAACCAATTTGCCTAGAGAAGTTTGAAAATTGGCTGAAACTATATAATATAGGCAGTTGATTATTTCTATCTCTGGGGAAGAGAACTGATGGCTTGTTTTATAAGAAAGTTTTACTTAGCAGCCTACATTTTTCTGTACTATTAATTTTTTAAATGTTTATATATCATTTTCATAATTTTAAAGCAAGCAATTTTAAATAATAGTTTGCTTATTAGAATGAAATTACTTGCCATGCCTGAAACATCTAGGTTATTTCTTAAATTTGAGTCTTTGACAATGCTGCATCCTCCAATTCTGGTATTCTTAATTCCTGGCAATTCCTAGTCCCTAATTCACCTTTCAGGCCTTCACTTCTATGTTACTTACTCTAGGAAGCCTTCCAGCACTCCTAAGACTGGCTTAGGTGGCTGAATAGCAAAGCACCAAATATTTATTAACTTCATGGTATCATCATATTTTTTTGTAATTGTCTATCTTTTTGGTCTCCCTCAACATCACCAAAAGTTCACTAAAGAAATCCACACTGCCATATTCAGAATCATAACTCTAGCAGTTAAGGTAGATTTAGGATATCATTTATGTTCGATAAAATATGTAGTAGTGTTAAAGGAATTCCAAACAAAATGTAGATAAGATGTATAAGATATAATTAAGATGAAAAAAGGAAGAAAAGACAGAAGAAATCCAAAATTTAATTTATCAGATCATAATATTGGCTAGGCCTTGATTTTTTCCTTGGTTGCTAACATAGGACTAGAGCAGGTCTCGGATTTATCATCATCAACATCAGTGTGAGAGGAGAATTTTCAAAGATATACTGAAAAAGATATGCCATAAAATGAGGCAAAATAACATTATCAACGACCTATGACATTCTTTTTCTAAGATTATTACAATAGTTCTATATGGAAAGTAAAGAGCTTTGGTAAAAATCTAGGTTACTTTTAGAAGCAATGAGACTCTACTAGAAAGAAATACACTCTGTAAAAGAGTGTGAAGTAGCCTTTAGTGTGTAACTTTAATGTCTTCAACTATAATTTATGTCACTTCAGTAAAGCCATTACTCCATAATCAAAAATTCTTCCTTTTGGTTTTACAGGAAGATTGAAATTGAAATTAATACCTTAATGTGGAAACATGATGAACTGCCTGTCGGTAAGGTCCGTGCTTGTACTTTTACAAAGTTCAATATCTAGTTCTTCTTGGGTACTATGACTCATCTTCATGGAAATCATTTGTGGCATTAAAGAAAGAAAAGGGATGGGAGTCTCTTAACAGCGTATGAAACTTCTCCTATGTTCACATAATATTTAGTGCAACTCTACAACCTGAGCCAATTCTATGTTCACATTCATATCATTTATTATCCACTAGTAAGAAAGCTAAATGAGAAAGAATGGAGGTAACAGCAAGTAAAGAACAGTTTTGATGCTAGAAAAAGTTCATCACTAAACTTAGATGCAGTTTCTTTGAGACTGCGACCCACATCCTGTTTAATATTATTAGTTACCATAGTTGTTCACAGACTGAAAGATGGCAAGTTTTATTATTCAATTTAGCTGGTGATGCTAAGCTAAATAGTCTCTCCTCCTGCAATGTTTACCTTCCAGATGTTGTATCTCAGAGTCTTGGCAAAATAAATGCAAAAACGGTGACTTCACAGTGTTTTAGATGTATTATCCTTAATATATGGACACAACCCTTAGTACTTTTTATTTATTAACTTCTACCTAGTGAGGGAAAGTAAGATGTTTTATGACTGAGAAGAAAAGCAGGGAAAATAATTTAGGTTTCTATTTTTTATTAATAAAATAAGTTGACAACTCCTGCCAAACCTACCTCATAAAAGTTCTGCTAAGATAAAATGAGATGAAGTATGTCAAAGTGTACTATAAACTGTATGTGTGTGTACGTGTATGTGTATATATGTGCATATAGACTTTAATATTGTTGACAATTGTTATTAATTATTTAGGGTTACGGGTTACACAAATGATGTCTGGCCTGTTATTTCCTCTCTTCTCCTTTTTTTTAATTTGTTTTCACTGCAAGTTTCTTTCCTGGCCTTCCTCTTGAACTAAAAAAAAAAGGTTCCAGTGAAGTACCCATTTATCCTATCCTTAGAGTGGTACTACTGCTCAATCTTTCATCAACTCCTTTGGGCAGTTGTAGATATTTTTGGAGAGATAGGTTTTAAGGAGGAACTTTGACTTTCCATGCGTTGCTCTGTCCAAATCACAGAATGATCCCAAACCCTAGCTAATTCCAGTCTTTCTCCAATATTTTCCTGAAATAATTACAAAAAGAAAATTAACATGAAACCGAAGCTAGATGTGTCTCTTGTGACATGCCATGGGCACACAGCTTGGCTTGAAGCAGCTCTCACTGGTTCCTGGTCAATTATCCCCATCTTTCCATTGAGGTATTTCCAGTATTTATTTCCCAGAAATCATGAACACTTTTTTTTATAAGAATAAAAAACACTTACCTATCAACTTATGTCAATATTTCTTAAAAATAGTTATTCATCACATACATCAGAATTATCCCAAACATTGAGTTCTCAGTCCCACATAAGAAAGCTACAGAAATAGGAATTTGGAAGATGGGCAGTAAGCAGGGTTTAACTATCTTAAGGAATATGAGCAGCTAGCCATTAAAAACATAGTTCCCAGTCCTGCTCCAAAGATTTCCTGCCACATAGTGGTTAAGGTGATGATAATGACAAAATGATGTTGTCGACTGTGATGCTTCTAAATTAATACATTTTGATGTTAAAGATGAAAATACTAACAACTAACATTTTTTAGCCATATTATACTGGCGGTAGTAGATTTAAGACTTATATTTTCTAGCTGGTTTTTTGCAGTCAAGATAGTTCAAAATCTATTTACCAGAATGAATGACAGTGCAAATTTCCATACCTTATAGTTGGAATTTTACATACTGCCAACAGAGGTGTGGCCTTGTCTTTAAATCTATTTGAGCCACAGTTAAGGGCATAGCAATCCAGTATCAGTACATTTCCCAACATAAGGGTTATTCAGGATCATATACCACATTCCAAATTGAACTTCACTCTTATTACAGTGGTTCTTCTGAAATGAGATGAAGTTTATGTCTGTCTTGTCACTGGTTTATCACAAAAGGAAAAAAAAATCTCCACAAGAAAAATATGATTTACAGATTGTAGATATAGATAAAGAAAACCTCCTCCCATTGTCTGGCCATAACACATGCCGAACAGTAAAAAATGGGCAACATTTGTAGAGATTCATCTCAGAAGTAGTTATACACAGATTTTTTAAATAAGAGAATATTTAGCTTCTTAGTTTAAAATGTACATCTTGACAACAGATTTTTCAGAGCTTTTCCAAAGACTAGTCCCAATGAGTACTGGTTAGGTATTTATTTACATTTGTGAAAATACAAGGTGCAAGCATCTGATTTTCCCAAAGAGAGAGAAACAATAATTGTTTCTATTTCAATCTACCTTTATCTTCCTTTCTAATTATCTGTCTGCTTATTTATTTATCTATTTTTCATCTTACATGGTTTAATCCTAGCCTTCCTTTACAGGTAAAATAAATGGAAAGCAAGCAGTAAATTAACAAATCAAATAGTATAACAAAAAAAGAATAGAATATAAGATTTAAATAATTGTCAAAGGTTATGTTGTAGTGACAATAAAGGACAACTCCTTTTTTACTCCAGGAGCTCTGAGACATAATAGTCATGTCATAAGAATAGTCATATTGAAACAGACTGCCTCAAGTATAAAATTTGTAAGTGATGTGATAATTGTATATCACCTGAAGAACTAGAATTATTGAAATGTGACCTGGGAAATCCTATCTACTAGAATGCTGCTTTAAAATATTAACATTCTAACTTAAACTCAAGATAAGGTAGGCCAGTCTTTGACCTTATACCCTTAAGCATCTCAGAGTTTGCCTGAAAAAAGAAATGCTCCAATTAAAATAAAAGCCTGTATTATGACAATTCATAAATTATACTTCTGCTTTTTTTGTGCATATTCTATGCCTCTGGTGTTTTTCAGAGCCTTAATAAACTTTTTGCTTTGATAGAGAATTATAAATTATTAGTAATCAAGGGTGTCTAATGTGAAAGAATTTGTGGGATAGATCCTAAAGAAATCCTAAAGGAAAACTGCCTGATATTTTGACAGTAATATGAGTGCTGTGAGACCCATAGGCTGTCAAACTTTAAATTGAATGTATACACATATAGTAAAATCAGAAAGACCTAATTCCTTGTGTTTTCAATATGCTGTATTATTTGAACCTTTAATTTTATTTACTTATTTTAGAGATGAGGTCTCACTATGTTGCCCAGGCAAGTCTCAAACTTCTGGCTCAAGTGATCTTCCCACTACAGTCTCCCAAGTAACTGGGATTACAGGCATGTACCATTAAACCAGCTAAATCTTTTATTTTTCTTGCACTATGAGAATAGGCACAATAAGTGCTCAGTTCATTTCTGTTCAATAAAATAAAAATATTTCAAATTGACCTTGCAAAACTATCCACTTTCTTCTACTGCCTTTAAAAGTATATTGTTTCTCTTTAGACCCTGGGTACTCTGAAAATACTAGATAAAACTAAATATGGGGAAAAAAAAAGAAGGATCGTCTTCAGAGTATATTTTATAAAGGGATACATTATTAATTACATATTGTATGAGCATATTTCATACATTAACACATTTATGGCTCATGTGATCCTCCCACTTTGGCCTCCCAAAGTGCTCGAATTACAGGTATGAGCCACTGCACTTGGCTTCTAATTTTCTTTTAATTGTTGAGACTTCTGAAATTAGAATATGGACACTAGTAAAAAATATAGTGATTAAACAACAGAAAACACAGAAATGGAGCCATTACATCAATGACACAGAGCTGTATTATACAGGAGATATTTAGTACATATTTTTGGTAGATATGAAAACAATCTGTCTCCCCATTATTTAGCAATAACTCTCAACTATTTTTTTCTCTCTTGTTAATAAAAGTATATTAATAAAGTGACATAATATGTTAATCATTTATATCAAAAGTTTCTGCCTTCTTAGTGTATCAACCTTACTCCCTTTACCTAAGGAAGGTATAAATTCAGGCTGATTCTTAGGAGGCAAAAGACATTTGTTTTAATAAATCCTCCAGTAAGAGGAGCACCTATATGGATTTTGCATAACCCAAAAATTCCTCCAGAAGAATGTTCTGCTAGATGACATCATTTTCAAACCAGAATTTTACTGTCTTTCGTAGATTTAAGAAAGAAACTCTGGCTCACAGAAGTATACAGTGCATTTTATTAGCATTCTGCACCAACATGAAGAATCCTAGGGCTGTTGGTTATTGCTTTCCTCCCCATACCACCACATTATAGAAACCATGTCCAGGATGATCTAGTGATGAAGAGGTGGGCAGATGGATTATCCTTGTATGAAAGAGTATACCATGCAGTTTGTCTCTGGTGCCACACTGAGAGGAAAACTAAGACAACAAATGCTACAAAGCAGGTAAACAGCAGGGAGTCATGAGTACAGTATCAGTGAAAAGTTCCAAAGAGGAAATCAAAATAAGTAAATAAAAGCAGACATTGGCTTATATTTTTAATCAGATGCCAAGAGCAAAACCTCTGCAGGAATGATAAATCTGTGGCCATTCTACGACACATAGGATCTCTGCATTCAATAAGGTGAATGTTTATATTAACTGTAATGGAAATCACTGAGCATGCACCTTTAACCTTGGAAAATAAACCAGCATGTTAAAAGTGGATTTAACGCACTAGGTAGCATATATTCACTCAAATAAAGCAGAAAAATAGTAAACTGAAGAAAAACAAATCAGTACTTAATTATTTCATGTTTTAGATAGGATTATTTAAATTCTATATTCATATTTGTTAATATTTTAGTGTCTTAAACAAAAAATACCTGAAAATTCATTCCTGATTAGAATTGCATTGTATAGATGCATTAAGAACCCTCATTCCACATAAGGCATTCAGTGTCCAGTTAAAACTGCATAGCAAGAGACATGTTCGAGATCACTTCCCCAAGCAGGATGTCCAAATTATAAATCCTTACCTGAATCCCCTCCTTTTATTTCCTCCATGGCAAAATAAAGTATAAATTATTTAGTGGAAGAGATACACAATAAACTTGCACTCAACATGAAAGGGCAAAATTATTTTCCTCCATAACCATTTTTGGGAGGTTCTATATTTTCTATCACACGTGTGATTTATTAACATAACATGTTTCTTCTCTGGTGTGAAATTTCTTTAATGTTCAGTGTTAAGACAAAGATTATAATCTGAATTGTATTCTGCTAGAAATATAGAAGATCAGACAATTCAGTGAATGGTCAAACAATATCAATGACTTATTTGTTGAAAAAAAAAGTGGTTTTCTCATGAAGAAAGGCAGAGGAGAAAAAAGATTAGTAAAGGAAAAAATAAAAACGACACAACAGATGCATAATCTCTTCCTGCAGAGAAAATTGTGTAGGTCTTGTCTATAAAGTATGGAGTAGGAGTCCACATAGTACAAGAAATGTACTTTCATTGCTTTTATTGGCAAAAGTATAATCTTGAACTTTGGTAAATTGTCCAGGGAATATATCCTACAAATTTGAGTAACATGTGAGAATCTCACCATAACCTACATACTTTAATGCTTGGAAGACACAAGCCCAGTTATACCATTTTATTTTCATTTACATTTCCAAATTTCAGCCAGCAGCTTACGCAACTCAGGACTCATTTTAACTATTTGAAAAATCGATAGAAACGGAGATGGGAATATATATTTACTAGTTGTCATCTACCTTATTTGTACTTATGGTTGGCAACAACTGAAATTTTTGATTTTACTTGCTAATCTAAACTCTGATCTATACTTGAACATGAAAGAATATATTGAATGATTAGAAGGCTGGCAAGTGGTGTTTGCTAATTTGCAATAGCCATTTAATCCAGTAAACTGTAGCTGCAATTGTTAACTTTACCAGTACTTGTCATTCCTTCTCTAGTTTATGCTAACTCAGTGGTGCCTAACATTTTTGGCACCTGGGAGTGGTTTCATGGAAGACAATTTTTCCATGGATTGGGTAGGGGATGGTTTTGGGATGATTCAAGCACACTACATTCATCATTAGATTCTCATAAGGAGCATATAACCTAGATCCCTCAGATGCACAGTTCACAATAGAGTTTGCACTTTTATGAGAATCAAATGCTGCCACTGATCTGACGGGAGGTAGCTCAGGTGGTAATGTTCTCTCTCCCACTGCTCACCTCCTGCTATGTGGCCCAGTTCCTAACAGGCCGTGGACAGGTACTGGTGCATGGCCCTGGGGCCAGGGACCCCTGTGCTAACTAATTCGATAGGATGATGAATTCTGAGGACAAAAAGCTATTCCCTAGTAACCCAGCAAAAGTTTCTGTACTGAAGGCTTAATACCCTTTATATGCTACCTTATTGTTTACTTTTCTTTGAAAGCTATGTAATATTTTATCAAATTATCAAGTAGTTATTGTTTCTTATAGTCACATCCACAAATGTATTCCAAACACATATCTGATCTGAAATAGATGATGAGCTGTTTATTTCATATATCAGAATACTGACCAAAAGATCTGGCATATAATAGCCCAATAAATATGCACTAAATACATAAGTATTATTCTTATTCTTTTCTGTTGTTGCTCTCTATCCCTTTTCTCTGGGCGTTCATCCAGTTGGCATTTCCTCATCTTTATCCATAACATATTCACACTTTCCATCTTGACTTACTCTTATTCCTTGAATGTTCCAAGAAGTGTCCTATCATAGAAACTTTATCAAACTGTTGTTTTCTCTCTCTTTCTTCATATGGTTTACTCCCACTTAGCCTCTGTAGCCTAGATGCTCAACACAGTCTCTGGAGTTTTGGCAAACTCCAACCTCTGGGCACTTCTTTTGTTTTATGTTCTTACCTCACTCTTTTAATTAAATCTTTATTGTTGTAATTATTTTCAAAATATTCCCACACCAGATATTTTTACTCATCATGATATTTCTGCCTGGCAGATAATATATGGCCAAAAATCGTTGTTGAATGAAACAGATTAATATAAACCTGGCACAATGAATGTTTAGATTTTTATAAAATTTTCCAGTTCACCTTTAGATTGCCAATAAAGATGACAGTCAACAAAGAACATAATACAAAGAAACAACAAAGAACAAATCTTATTTAAGCCTTCCATGGCACTGTTTGTTTGATGCATCCACTTCCTTTGAAAGCACTTTTTCTTTTCTTGTGATCTGGTTGATGAACATGTTTCTTTCTTTTTATTTCCTGGTTGTGGGAAGGTGTTTTGTTTTAGCATAGTATTCAACAGCATATAACAGAAGTTGACTATGGTGTTTATTTATTTATTTATTACTTTAAAAATGCTTAACAAAATTTTAAACAATCCATTTTTTTCAGTTTTCAGAAACAAAATTTTTTATTTATTATAGTCAATGCTGTATAATTTCCACATTTTAGAGTTAAGGAAATTAAGGTATAAAGTATTATGGTTCACCAACTTATGTGGACATTTAATAGGGGATCTAGAGCTATAATTCTGGAGTTTATAGATTTTTAACTTATTTATTTTGACTTATTTTCAGTTCAGGGGTACAAGTGCTTGTTTGTTTGTATAGGTAAACTCATGTCACAGAGGTTTGCTGTACAAATTAGAACACATTTCTTGAAGGAGGCACTGTTACCTACAGTAGTGTTTCCAAATCTAGCCATGACTCAGAATTACTGAAGCCATTAAAAACTAATTTTTTTTTGACATGGATTCTATGCCTGGTAATATTGAATTTCCTGAAATGGGCACAAGAAGTATGTGTGTCTGTTGACATATATATATATTCTACAAACTATAGATGTATTTTATGGTGCCATTGACATGATACTCCAAACCAGAATTATAGTATTAGATTCCCTTTTAAATGTCCACATCAACTGGGAAACTACCATATTTTATACCTTAATTTCCTTACCTCTAAAATATAGAAATTACACAGCATTGACTATAATCCAATAAGAAACTTTATATTTCTAACACTTAACAAAAATAGATGTTTTAAACATATTTAAAAATTTTTTGTAGTACAATTGACCTTTGAAGAACACAGGTTTGAACTGTCTGAGTCTTCATATCCGTGGATTTTCTTCTGCCTCTGCTGCTTCTGAGACAGCAAGATCAACCCCTCCTCTTCACTTTCTTTCTCAGCCAACTCAGTGACATAGAGATAGCAAGAATGAAGACACTTATGATGACTCTCTTCCAATTAATGAATAGTAAATATATTTTTTCTTATGATTTTCTTAAAACTATTTTCTTTTATCTAACTTACCTTATTGTTAGAATATAGTATATAATACATATGCTATAAAAATACATGTTACAATAGCAAAGACCTGGAACCAACCCAAATGCCCATCGATGATAGACTGGACAAGGAAAATGTGGCACATATACACCATGGAATATTATGCAGCCATCAAAAACGATGAATTTGTGTCCTTTGTAGGGACATGGATGAATCTGGAAACCATCATTCTCAGCCAAACTGACACAAGAACAGAAAAACAAACACCACATGTTCTCATTCATAGGTGGGTGTTGATCAGTGAGAATACATGGACACAGAGAGGGGACCATCACACACTGGGATCTGTTGGGGAGGAATGGGGAGGGTCAGTGGGGAGTAGGGAGGTTGGGGAGGGATAACATGGGGAGAAACACCAAATATAAGTGACAGGGGGATGGAGGCAGCAAACCACATTACCATGTATGTACCTATGCAACAATCCTGCATGTTTTGCACATGTACTCCAGAACCTAAAGTGCAATAAAATATATATTTAAAAAAATTTAAAAAAACATGTTAATCAACTGTTTATGCCATTGGTAAGGCTTCTGGTCAATAGTAGTTATTATGTTTCGGTAGAGTCAGAAGTTATACATGAAGTTTTCAACTCTGTGAGTGTCATCACCCCTAACCCTCACATTGTTCAGCAGTCACTTATATAGCATTTATCAACAATAAGTAAGCTAACAAATAATTTTCTGGATTATTTTTGTTATTTTGAAAAACATATATGGCAATATTGATTGTACCATACAAATACAGGCATATACTTGCTTTAACTTGGCTGTATAATGGATGACACAGTTACAGTTTCCTGAAAGAGCAGTGTTAGCCTCTATGATGCATATTATGACTGTTGTATTTTAGGTAATATTCCAAGGCTTTAAATATTATTCTAATATCAAGGAAACATCAAAATGTATAACAGAGATAATTAATTCAAACTAGAATCCGAGCCAAAGTTATTTGCCAGATATTAATACCTAAGACTAGATATCAGTTATATTCACTAGCTCCCAAGAGAGGAAGGCAATGACTTGTGTGACTTTTCTACCCTTATGCAGTCATTAAATGGAAGTAATAAACAGGAATATGCACCAAAACTCATATCAGAATTAGCAATCAAATTAGTGCCACTTGCATTTATAGCAGATTTTTAAATGCCTTGAATCATATTAGAAACATAATAAAGAACATTCTACACTGGCATGAATGTCCCTTCAGGATGTATAAAGCTTAAATGGAATTCCTCGATGAGCAGACTAGAATTTGACTAGATCTGTAAGGCTAACACAACCCATATTGAAATGGAGTTGACCTATAGTTCCTCATACTCAAATGCTCCTACTGAGAAAGTGTGAATTCTAGCATTGGGTGGTAATGCAGTTTTGATATCAAAAGTCTTAAGGTCAAGAAAAAAGAGATATAAAAATGAATTCTGAGTTTTACACTTGAACAGCCAAACAAAATGTATTAATTTTTGAAGCAATGTTTTTGTGAATATAAGTTTTTAATTCATTGACTAAAATTCTATTTCCTAAAGTGAGCACTGTCAAGAGATTGTCTTCATACATAAATTCCCTTAAAAGAAATTAAACAAGATCTCTTTCAATATTTTCAAAACAGTGAAAGTGCAAATCAAGGAAAGATACATAGACAAGTCTTACAAAAAATTGTAGAGAGGAGGGTGGGGTGAGGAAGAGAGATGTGTTATCATGAATACAAATTTGAAGAAAGGGAAAAATGGTTTCCAACAGTCAAGAATGTGCATGGTCTGAGTTAATCTAGGATAGTTTAATGAACTCTGGAAGAAGCCATGAGACACTTGGGTCAGAAACAAAGAATGCTTTATTACTCACAATAATAGCCGTGGTCAGAGTATCAGCATTTCCTGTCCTGATTTCCCCAGCCCCCAGTTCCCCAGATAAATGAACAGAAGAGTAGATGATATTTGTATATGCAGTGGGTTTCTGTGGACAGGAAGCATGTCTGTCTTTTGTTCTGGAAAGTACCAGAACAAATTATCCAGAGAGTGAAACTATGTCCATCCTCCAAGGCCATAAACAACTCTGCCCTTTGCACACAAGAGTGATAATATCTCTGTTTTCCAAGGATGTTTATTATGCATACATACATATTTCAGAACAGTCAGTACCTCTGCAATATAATCAGAAATGTGAGAGACCCATGGAGAATCGTCTTTCAACACCTCTGAAACGACATCTCATATTTTCTAAGCTAGGGCCAAGGAAGGCAAACATTTAGCCCTTCAACACTTAGCCAAAGGCAAGAAAACTGGCACTTCAAAAGGAAGGAATGGAAAAATTGTCCACAGTTCTCAAGGTATCCTTCAGATATAAGCTAACTATAGTTTCTCTTCATAGTTCTGCTTCTATGACACATAAATACAAGCCCATGTAGCTGTCTCTATCCAGAAAATTACTATTTGACACAAATAACACAGTGACTTTATCCTTCTGCTGCAGTTTTGAATGTATAAACATGTTATAGGGGGGAAATAAAAATTTCAGATCACTCTTGTTCACCTCTCCTGCCAGTTTGTCAGCACATTTGAATTAATATAATCCATTCTGCATAAAAATTAATAAACCACAGCCCCTTCAAAAACATAGCAATCTGACTGACAGGAAAAAAAAACTTTAAATGCACAAATATGGCTGACTGCATTCAACATATTTAATATTATTTAACTACTGCAAATAGTTTTGGGGCCATTCTTTCTTAAGCCTAGCTATGAATTCTGGTTGATATAAGACTTTTAGTTAACCATCAAAATAAAAAAACTATCCAAGAAAAATATTTAATACCATAAGTAGTTGTGATTGTCATGGAATGATAACTGAAAAATTATTCCCAATTGCACATGTCATGAAAATCCTACAAAGTCTTGAGTAACAGGCTTTTATTTTTTATAATGCCAGAAGTTCCACTGTTATCACACACAGGGTTACCAAAGTCTACCATGTTTCATAAGATAACACCAAAATTGCCCATGTTGCATAGGTTTATACAAAAACTGCCATTGTATAGAATAATACTAAAAAGCTCTGAAAAACCCAGCAAATATTATGACACACTTAGGCTGTGAAGCCTAAGATTTAATAAAAGATTATTTAAAATTTTGTTTTTGAAATAAGACAAAGACAATTAAAATTTTGTTTTTGAAATAATCATTGTCCTCAATTTTCTTGTGGATTTCTTTGGTTCTAAATGAGTAGAAAGCAAGAAGAAAGTCTCAGTTTTTATTGGTTACTTTAGGGCACATATATTTTTGTCTACTGGTCAAATGTGTTTATTATATTATTATAACCTGTGAATATTCATTAAGTTCATGGTATTTCAGTTTTCATATGTTTATGATGTCTCATAACAGCACAAACTTCAGAAAATCAGGGAAGACAAGATTTAAATTTTTTACAGGTGTGATTATCAATCTTCAAAACAGGTCAGGTGTAAAAACACTACTTGCATGTGATAAAGGGAAGTTGTTAAATTTTAATTTATTAGACAGTGACAAATGCACTTATCATGCTTCTGATTGTTTTTCTTTTTTAGGGGGCGGGGAGGTGGGGGGAGACAGAATCTTGCTCTTTCACCCAGGCTGGAATGGTATGATGGCACCATCTCAGTTCACTGCAACATCTGCCTCCTGGGTTCAAGCGATTCTCCTGCCTAAACCTCCTGAGTAGCTGCAATTAGAGGCATGTGCCACCATGCCCGGCTATTTTTTGTTGTTGTTGTTGTTTGTATTTTTAGTAGAAACGAGAGTTCACCATGTTGGTCAGGCTGGTCTTGAACTCCTGACCTCAAATGATCCACCCACCTCAGCCTCCAAAGTGTCTGATTGTGTTTATTCAACACTAATAGAAATAGGTATATTATTTTGTTTTTAATGTGAATATATACCATTTAATATGTTTCAGATTTTAAAAAGAGCAAACATATTTTATAAATAAATTTGGTAAATAAATGTTAAAATCAGCTTTATGAAATGTCAAATGCTATGGATTTTAAGCACCTCTAGCTTACTGACCTATTTTCTCTATAATTATTCTAAAGTATAGAACATATGAACAAATAGTAAAAATGTAATACTGCTTGGTAAATGTGACAGTGTTACTTTACAGGCTATCTCTACATACAGTATGAAGCATGGCACACTGCATTTATTTTTACTCTTCCCTGAAACCCTACTGAAAGAAGTGACACCATTAAAAAGTTATGAAATCACAAAAACAGTGAGAACATTATTAGACAACTATTAACTAGAATGTTGTACAAATGAAGGGTAGATTGTAACCTACATTTCCAACAAAGAATATTTAAGTGTAACTGCCTGTGGCAGGGGAAAGACATAAATTCTAATAACAAACAAGGCAATTATTGTCAGAAAAACTCAGAAATCTTCAGGAATTGGAGGTCCCTGGTATTGGTGAAGGACAGGATGTAGGGTTTGGAGAGCATAGGAAGATAAGAAGTCAGAGTGAAATTAGGTCTCGTCTCTCGGACTATTCAGGCAGAAAACTGACCTCTCTCATTGCTTCAGAGATGGGAGGCAGAGCAGAGGGAGTAGACTGGAAACATTTTGTAACGATTTACTGAAAATTAACAAATAATGATAGAATCTTAGCCCATTGCCCTCATTCAACTTCCATATTTGGGAGAGCCAGGCTAAAAACTTCCGCATCCCTCCCAAATTACCTTTCACAAAAGCAGGAGATTATAGGATTCTTCTTCGAGTAAACTAGCCTAAGAGACAGTATGAGAAATGAACTGCATTTGATAGTGTGAACTTCTATGACACAATCTCATCAGTATGTAAGCCTTGACCATGAATGTGAATGTCTAGTAACCTTTATAATGTTTCTAGTGCCTCATTCTTAAGTGTGAACTAACAGTGAGTCTTTCTTTACTGCAAAAGCAATGAAAGAGGCCAAGAGAAATGAGGAAAAGAAACAAATACATTCCTAAAAAATCCTTAGACCACGCAAAGAGTGAAAAAAAATCGTTCACGTGTGTATGTGGATGACATACATGTTCCATAAAATATACTATTCCAAAAATAAAGAAGTTATCCTTTCTTTTAGTAGAAACTAGGGACTACTATTTTTTTTTTAATTAGAAAACAACAGTCAGAGAACAAGAACGTACCTTTGTAAATTAAAAAAAAAAAACTTTTCTAGAAATAAAATATTTATTCAAAAGATTGTAATATACAGTTGAGAAATTCAAAATATAGAAAAATTATATAGACTATGAAAATAAAAGCAAAAAAATGCAACATTTTATTTCAGGAAATGAATAGATAAAACAAAGTAGAAGAAAGTATAAAAGATAAAGTAATATATTATCCCAGAACCTAAAATATATGAATATGGTAACTGAAGGGCCTACAGGTAACTAAATTAATGGGGAAAAAAGAGTTTCCTGCCAAAATAAAAGAAACTTAAACATCATAAAATCAAAAGAAGAAAGCTGAAGGTTTTGAACTGGAGATAAATTATTAATGAAACAGAACCTATTGGTATTTTTAGAAGCAGTCTTAGAAGCTGGAAAGACAGTAAAGCAAAATTTTAAAATTATGAAGGAATGTTCTTTCAATCTACAACTCTGTACTCAGCATTGCTATTTTTCATAAAGGATATGAAGATATTTTCCATCAAGCACCAAAAAATATACTGGAGTAGATAAAGATGTACCTCCAAGTATTAAAAGACAGAAGAAAAGAGGAAGAGAGAGAGACAGGGAGAAAGAGAAACACCTCATTGAATGCACCAGGAGGAATTTTATAGTTTGGATGGAGATTTGAGGACTGAATTCAGCTGAATTCAGATGTGATGGGCATATGTTAACATAAAGGCAATTATTTACTCCAGGGTGTAGAGGTGGGAGACGGTTGTATGGGAAGAAACCAGAAGGCTCAGTTGTGAAAATGATTGCACACATATAATAATGTTTAAACATTATTAATATAATGAGAAAATGTAAGTAAAAATAAACAATGTGAGCAGGAAAAGTGTGTGTGTTCAGAGGAGGGGTGTAAGTTAGAAGATACTTGGCATGAGGGGAAAAAATTCTTTCTTTCCATAGTAGGCAATCAATAGGTCATTTCTAAATTTGACCATAAGCAACAGTATTATTAACGTGTTGGGAAAACTGGCTAGCCATGTGGAGAAAGCAGAAACTGAACCCCTTCCTGACACCTTACACTAAAATTAATTCCAGATGGATTAAAGACTTAAACATAAGACCTAACACCATAAAAACCCTAGAAGAAAACCTAGGCAAAACCATTCAGGACATAGGCATAGACAAGGACTTCATGACTAAAACACCAAAAGCATTGGCAACAAAAGCCAAAATAGACAAATGGGACTAATCAAACTCCACAGCTTCTCCACAGCAAAACAATCATTAGAGTGAATCGGCAACCAACATAATGGGAAAAAATTTTTTGCAATCTACCCATCTGACAAAGGGCTAATATTCAGAATCTACAAAGAACTAAAACATATTTACAAGAAAAAAACAAACAAGCCCATTCAAAAGTGGGCGGAGGATATGAACAGACCCTTTAAAAAAGAAGACACGCATGAGGCCAACCAACATATGAAAAAATGCTCATCATCACTGGTCGTTAGAGAAATGCAAATCAAAACTACATTGACAAACCATCTCGCACCAGTTAGAATGGCGATCATTAAAAAATCTGG
>CAUYQU010005287.1:0-22112 GCA_963574635.1 Cheracebus regulus
GAGCTTGGCGATGCGAGCCACAGACTTGGGACCCAGGACGTTGCCTCCCCAGTGACGGCGGATCTCATCGTATCTGTCGTTGTAACTGGTGCGGATAGCTTCCACCAGCTTAGCCAACGCACCTTTATCTTCCGCGTTAACTTGTGTGAAGGCAACAGTGGTGCAGGTCTTCCTGTGGACTAGACGTCCCAGTCTTGCCTTCCCCTTGATGATGCAGTAAGGGACTCCCATTTTACGACACAGGGCAGGCAAGAAGACAACCAGCTCAATGGGATCCACGTCGTGTGCAATCACGACCAGCTGAGCTTTCTTGTTTTCGATCAAGGTGGTAATGGTGTTAACTCCTGCTTTAAGGACAGGTGGTCTTTTAGTGAGGACATCCCCTTTGCCAGCCGCTTTCTTCTCGGCCCGGGCCAACAGCCTCTGCTTCTTTTCTTGCTTTGTTTCTGGTCTGTATTTGTGGGCCAGCTTAAGCAGCTGAGTAGCTGTTTGGCGGTCCAGGGCCTGGGTGAACTGGTTAATCGCAGGAGGCACTTTCAGCTGCTTGTAGAGGATGGCTCTCTGCCGCTGCAACCTGATAGAGCGTGGCCATTTCACAAAGCGGGTGAGATCTCTTTTGGGCTGGATGTCCTGCCCAATGCCAAAGTTTTTAGGCCTTTTCTCGAATAGCAGATTCACCACTTTCTTGGCCTCCTGTTTTTTCAGGACAGCAGGGGCCGGAGCCACCTTCTTCCCCTTGGCCTTCTTTCCTTTCGGCATCTTGGGCAGCGGGAAGAGAGAGCTTGTTGATTCTTTTTGTTGCTGCTGTTGTCATTGTCGTCTTCAATTTTTTTTTATTGTGGTAAAATGTATATAATGCAAATTTTGCCATTTTAACCATTACTAAGTGTGCAGTTCATGGCATTAAGTATACTCACATTGCTGTGCAACCATTATTACTATTCATCTCCAGAACGTTTTCATCATCCCAAACTGAAACTCTGATACCCATTAAACAATCACTCCCCATTTCCTCCTCCCACACTCCTGGCAGCCACCATTCTGCTTTCTGTCTCTTTGAGTCTGACTACTCTGGGTACCTCACATAAGTGGAATCATACAGTCTGTGTCTGGCTTATTTCACTTAGCATAACATCTTCGAGGTTCATCCGTTGTAGCATGCGTCAGATCTTTTGTAAAGGTGACTAATATTTCATTGTCTGTATATACTATGTGTTTTTTTAATCCATTCATCCATTGTCAGGAAGGAATGCCTTGCTGGCTGCCATGTTGATAAGTTCAGCTTTATTGGGGCAGAAATAGGGAGGCACTGAAAGTTTTTGAGCAGGGATGTCATAATCAGAGCTTTGTTTTAAGATAATGAAAGTGTCAACAGTGCAAAGGATGGATGAGAGGGGAAGAGATTAGAGGCAGGAAGACAAGCTGAAGAGCCCTTGTGCATCTGATGCGTACCATGTTATGTACCTGAAAAGCAATGCGGAGGATAGAGTGTGGCTGTGTTTGGGGATCTGATAGGAGACCACTATGCAGGGTGCCCTGTTACATGGGCTCATCCTCTCAAAGCTGGAGGAGCCCAGTGTGTGCCATCTTCCCTAGCCTCTCCCAGTTTACATGGGGTGTAGACACTACATCAAGTATCAATTGGCCTTCTGTGGGGCTGCGCCATGGCAGGAGTGAAATGACCCCACTTCAAAGGTTGGGGATAAGCCAGCTGGGCCAGGCCTAGACAAGGGCATGGTAGAAACACAACGTGCCCCAATAGGAAGAGCTTAAGGGAGGCCAAGTCAGGATCTCTCCTGGACTCCAGTCTGGGAGCTGCACTGCCTCTGCTCTCTTTCTCAAGTGCCAGCGAATGAGCAGGGACTGGATGGGCAGATGAGCTCACTGGGAACTATGCAGCTCTGGGAACTCCTGCACCTCAGTGCTTTTAAGAGAGGCCCCCACACTTCCCAACAACAGTTTGGGTGGGGCAGAAATAAGAGAAACTGAGCAATAGCCCAGATTAGACCACAGAAAGTGCAAGGTTTCACTCATCACATATATATGAGCATATAAATCTTTCGTATAGGAAAGATTTTTGTATAGGAAAGATTTGGGGGAAATTTTTTTTTCTTTCATTTAGTCTTCCATTTGAGGAATAACCAACCACATCTTCAAGTCACTCCTTGATGTTTCATTCTTTCTAAAATGTCCGCCACAACCCTTAAAGACAATGAACAGCATAAGGCCTTCTATGTTTTCAGCCTACATTTTAGGTTAACAATTGTAAAAAGCAGCAGTTGCTGCATTAACAAATGACCTCCAAATCTCAGTGACATCCAATAATACACATTTATTTGTCACTCACAGGCTTGTGGATTTGCTGGGGCAGGGCTGGACCATGTGCTTCTCATCCTCCTCCTTAAGTCAGGAGACAGTAACAGCACAGAGGACAAATCAAGTCCACACACATATTCTAAGCCTCTACTTGCATCGTGTCTGTGAGAATCCCATTGACCAAACCACGTCCACTGGTCAAACTCAAAGTCAAAGGGCACGGGTAGAAAGAGAAAAACCCATCCCCTGCAGCAAGTGAACTATCTGCTGCTATCCACCAAGTCCCACACTTGCTGCATTTTCACTATATGCAAGGAACCATGGGATACCATGTTGAGTTAGATCCAGTCTTCACCCTCAAGGAATTTACAATCCAATAAAGAAAACAAATGGATCCATAAAATGGTGACATTTGAATGCGAAGCAAAGGTCGTGGGAAGAGGGAAGGGAGTGACATATTTTGTCTGATAGGCAAGGAATCCTTTGCAGGGAGGGGACAGCTTATGTACAAGAATGATTTTGACAGGTAAAAAAGAAAGGAATTCTTAGGTCACCAGCCAAAAGTAAGCTATCCAAGATCAATGATGATGGCTGATGATGGGTTCTTTTATATTGTAACCTGCTTTAATAAAACTGGATAATAAGAGTCCAGAGGATACTGGGTTCCATGCATGAAAGTGCTGAAGAGGATTTGAGAGGTCACCTAATCCAAGCCTATATCAGATCCCCAAACCCTGTGAGGGCCTGGACACACAAAGATGAATAAGGCATACTTCACTGCATCCAGATTGAGCAGTCCTTAAAGCACTCAGAATAAATGAGAAATGCTTGCATATGTGGTGGGGCACATGGTTTGTAATTGTCAGAAATCCACAGGACTGGCAGTAACAGTAAAACCACACAAAGCAAGGATAGTCTCAGACAACAGAAAAGCTGAGAGGCGGCTCAGAGCCAGGTCCAGGCTCTGCCCCTCTCCCTGGAGGAGAATCTGAATTCTCTGTGCAAGTGCCTGGAGTTGAGTTTCTCCTGAAGCTCCCAGGCTCCAAAGGATTCAAAAGAAAACCCTACTTATCTTCCCAGAACTTAGAAATTAGGAGCAAGATCACCTCTTCAGACCCATTTATTCTCACTTACATTGGGGAAACCAAGGCAGCATAGCAGGCACTGGAAGTGTGTTTCCCAAGGACATCTGGAAGTTAACATGGCAAGGAAATTCTCAATGCGAATTCTAGGGATGATCATCAGTGTTTGTAAACATCCTGAAATGACACATAAAACATGTTTTCCTAAGTGTAATTTTGGAATAAAGAAGTCATTGTTTTCATTCTATTTATATTCTCAATATAATTATGACCCCCTCCCAAGATGTTTAAAAATTGGATCCACTCATTCCTTCATTCGTTTATTCAGTTTATTCAGCAAATACTTCTTGATGATGACGATTTGGAGACCGGGGAGATAAGACACTCCCCCATCCCCCGCAGACTTCAGGTAGGACAATCTGTACATCATCTTGTTCTTCCAAAGGGCCTGTTAGACAGATCAGCAGAACATTAAACCCTTTGAAAACGTGGGCTCATCTGACCACTCACAGTTACTCTGTGTGATTCCAAATCCTCTCCTCTCCACACCGCTCCCTCCCTGCTTGTCTTCCTTCTTGCTCTCAACTAATACTTAAGGAGCACCCACTTTGTGCCTGGCCCTGGGCTACATTGTGCTTAAATCTTCAGCAGCAGCGGCGGCAGCAGTGATGGCTGCCAGGATCAGAGTCTCCTGGTCTCATGGCAGGTCTGCTTCAGACCCTGAGTCAACGAGCTTGAACAGTTCCAGCTTCTTTCCCTGGGGAGCCGCACTCTGGACTGAACCAATTCTAATGCAGTTCGTCTTTAGGTCAAAAAAAAAAAAAAAAGCCTGAAGTCTCCCTTCTTCCCCTCTCCTCCCCTCTCTCTGCCACCCTGCCCTGCCCCATTCAGGGAAAGCTTTGTTTTCTCCTTGAAGAAGCTGTAATGAAGACTTCCCCTATGTTTATGGTTTATGAAAGAACATTAGAGAATTGCCATGGTTACAGGCCCCGTTCTGCCTTCATCTGAGGGCCACAGGGAGCTGGAGAAAAGTACCAAGCGGCGGCTCCTGGTGCCGCTCAGCCCAGAATCATCATTTACAAAAAAGGTTTACATCAGAGGAGAAGTTGCTTCTCAAATAGCAAAGGGAAACCCCCAGGTTTGATGAGATTGTTACACAGAGTTTTGGCTGGGTTGTTTCTCCCTCGCCCTTCCCCCTACCCCATTATTATTTAAGGTTGTGTTAAATCAGGCAAAGGGAGCAGACGACAAAATGCAACTTCGTGTTGGCAGCTCTGGCAGGACGCCCAGGCTCGGAGCCGGCCCCACATCCCGTCCTCTTCAATCTTCAGCAGCGGCGGCGGCGGCAGTGATGGCTGCCAGGATCAGAGTCTCCCGGTCTCATGGCAGGTCTGCTTCGGGCCCTGAGTTGACGAGCTTGACCTGTTCCAGCTTCTGTCCCTGGGGACTGATGGGCTGGTGCAGGGAGCAGGGGACCATTCTGAGTCTGAAACAGAACAGATCCAGCTAGGACCTGGTGACCAGGGTCTGAATCCAGCCTGCTCTTTACTAGCTGTGTGTCCTTAGGCAAGTCTCTCTGCCTCTCTGAACTGTGATGTCCTTTTCTTTAAAACAAGGGCATGGGTAACCATCCTGAGAGCAAAGTAGTGCAATGCTGTCACCTACAGTCAGGCTGTCCAGGTTTCCGTCGTGACTCTACCGTTTCTAGCGTGTACCCTGGGCAAGTGGCTTCCCTCTCCATGCCTCAGTTTCCTCACCTGAAAAACAGGAATGATGACAGAACTCACAGCATGGAGTTACTAGTGAGGATACCTACAATCACTCAGAAGTGAGCATGGTCCTGGCAGATGCTCAGTAAATGAGTGCTGTCATCCTCTGGCTACAACATGGTATGAGTGTCTCCATTCTTTCAGAAAGCCAAGAAGTTGATCAGGCATGGTGGCTCATGCCTGTAATCCCAGTGCTTTGGGAGGCCAAGGCAGGCAGATCACTTGAAGTCAGGAGCTTGAGACCAGCCTGGTCAACAACATGGTGAAACCCCATCTCTACTAGCAATAAGAAAATTAGCTGGGTGTGGTGGGAGGTGCCTGTAATCCCAGCAACTTGGGAGGCTGAGGCAGGAGAATCATTTGAACCTGGAGGCAGAGGTTGCAGGAGAATTGCTTGAACCCTGGAGGTGGAGGTTGCAGTGAGATGAGATTTTGCCACTGCGCTCCATCCTGGGCAACAGACTGAAAAAGAAGGCCCAGAAGTGAATGCTTTTCTTTGATACAGAGTGTGATTTGGGCTCCCAGAGGGCAGAAGTTGTTGGTATTACCACAGAAGGATTTTGAACCGTTTCTTTCCCCAGTGCCCCCCTCAGTGAATGCAGGGATCTGGGGTCACTGTGCTGCTTCTGAAGGGCTCATCCTGAGGGCTCCCATCAGATCAGTGACCACCAGCAGGAGGCCTCAGTTTCTCCACCCACAGAAAGTGGGTGAGCCAGATCCCATGTGATCATGACCATGGAGGAGTCCACAGCTGCAGGCTCCCTCTGTGCCACGCAGCGCTAAGCACCATGCCTACCGCAACTCATTGCAATCCCACGTCGGCCATCTGAGGCACACACGACGACTCTCCCATTTTTGCACACGAAGAAACGGCAGTGCTGCATTTTGTCCAAGCCCATACAGCATCCACACGTCCCAGCCCAACTTGACCTCAGGACAGTTTGGGCCTCTCCGCCCAGTTTCCAAACATGACACAACACTGACTGGAAAAAGGTCTGTGGCCATGGTGCAAAGTGCTGGGGGCCCTGGACCCAGAGGGCCAGCCCCGGTCCCTCTGCTCCTGCCACTACTCCACCCTCTGTTGGCTCATTGCTGTGTCTGAGAACTTCGTAAGGCCTTGGAAACCTAGCCTTGCCTGGACTGTACAGAAACCAGAAGGAGAATTTGTGGGGTTTTTGTTTTGTTGTATAATTTTTATTTTTGTGAGTACAGAGTGAGTGTATACATTTATGGGGTACATGAGATGTTTTGAAACAGGCATGCAATGCACAATAATTACATCATGGAAAGTGGGGTGTCCATCCCCTCAAGCATTTATCCTTTGTGTCACAAACAATTCAATTATACTCTTTCAATGATGTTTAAATGTACAACGAAGTTACTATGGACTGTAGTCACCCTGTTGTGCTGTTAAATGGTGGATCTTTTATTCATTCATTCTGTTCTTGCACCCATTAACCATCCCCACCTACCCCCTAACCCCCGACTGCTCTTCCCAGCCTCTGGCAACCACCTTTCTACTCTCTATCTCCATGGGTTCAATTGTTTTGATTTCTAGATCTCACAAATAAGTGAAGTGAGAACATGTCATGTTTGTCTTTCTGTGCCCAGCTTATTTTATTTAATGTACTGACCCCTAGTTCCATCCATGTTGTTGCAAATGATGATCTCATTCTTTTTTATGGCTGAATAGTACTCCATTGTGTATAGGTGTCACATTTGCTTTACGCATTCATCTGTTCATGGACACTTAGGTTGCTTCCAAATCTTAGCTCCTGTGAACAGAGCTGCCACACACATGGGAGTGTGGGAATCTTTCATGAAGGAGAATTTGGAAACAAAAAGCAGCTGCCTGTGAAGCCCGCTGGCCCTGCCCCACATGGACATGCTTCACTTGCAGGTGGTCTTGAAAGAACCAAGCCTTAGCTCTTCCGAGAGTGGGGATTCCTTCACACAGGCCTGGGGGCATTGAGTCAGTTGAACTGATCAGTTTCACCAGCACAGTGCCAGACCCGATGGCACGCAGGAGGCACAGGCGGCAATCAGGGCACCTGCTGACATTTCTTCTCCAGCTTCCCACTCCAGGCCAGCTTCTGGGTGAGGTACTTTCCAGCATCATGGCCCTTCATCCTCACAGCTCCCCATGAAGTAGAGACTAGCTGCTCCCATCATATCAATGGAAAAGGAGCCTTAGAGAGGTCTGCACCCTCCCCAAATTCCCAAAGCAGGAAGCGGCAGAGTCAGGATTTAAATCCAGGACGTGTCCAAATCTGGAATCCAAGACCCTTTCTCTGTTCCACAGGATCCTTCTGCAAGGCAGACATGAGAAGAGCTGTCATGAACGCGCAGTGCAGGTCTTTCTGACCCTAAGCCCCTGGTGTTGGCCACTAGAATCAGTCCCTCTCCTGAAGGAAGTCAGACCCAGTGGGGAGACTGGGCAGCTGAAAAAAAACAGAGAAGCAGCACCAAAGAGGATCCACAGGTAGGAAGAAAGGAGGAGTGGGAGAAGCTCACGGAGGAGATAGTCCTGGGGCTGCTGGGGTGGAGAGAAGAGGAGGGATCAGCCCAGCAAAGGCAGAGAGATGGGGACGTGTCTGGAAGGAGCAGAGGGAAGAGGGGGAAGTCCAGGGAGAGGGAAACCCCTGAGTGACAAACTAGAGGAAGCCCCCTCCCAGAGGCAGCGAGGAGGGGTGGGAGGCCTCCGAGGCAGATGTGTGATGGACTTCCAGGTCAAGAGGGGCTGTAGAGACCAGGCTCTCAAGTCCCATTTGTCCCACAGAAGCAAACTGAACCACACATCTCAGACCAGGAAGCATAGCTCTGGCTCCCCCACCCACCCTCCAGTCCCCACTCAGAAGGAAAAGTAATTTTCCGTATTAATGTATCTCAGTCCCAAACGTGCTGACCTGTGAAAAACCCTGCCTAGTGATTTATTTGTCTCCTCTTGCTAAGACAACTGCCTCATTATTTTAAGTCATGCACATAGCAGTGGCGCGCGCTCCCTTCTGAGGTCAGACTGGGCTTGCCATGGGGGTCAGAGAAAGCAAGGAAAGGTTCCCCTGGGTCCCTGGCCCCAGGGAAACATTGCTTGGCAAGGTTGTTTTATAGACTTTGGTCCAGAGACCATGAGAAACTCCTTACAGCCCTCAGTTCTCCTGAGATTTGGCCAAGAGAGAAAATAAAAGAAAACCTGAGCTCCTGGCAGTAGCCAGTAAAATAACCCCCGGAAAGTTCAGTTTGACTACCTGTGAAACCGGGGCACCTGCATCATGGCAGACATCCTGGGAGAGCTTTCATGGAGTCCACAGTGGACTTAGCTGTGATCAGAAACAGTCTTATACTTTAAGAGATCTTGCTTATTCTCGGATAGCAATAAAAATGATAACTAACCCTACCCCCATTTTCTCCTCAATGGAAAAGCATGTGTGTTAGGCAGTGGGTATTTGAGACCAGTTGAATCAAAAACAACTCAGAAATGGAAAGTCATTTCATAGTGGAACAAACGTTTATCCAGCACCTGGTGCACGGCAGCCAGGCTTCCCAGTGAGCGTCAGAAGGGATTTGCACAGGGTAGTGGCAATGCCCTCTCAGCCACCCTCCGCCGAGAGGCCGAGGAGCAGAAAGCATGAGTTTTGGAGTCTGAGAGTATACGAGCTCAAAGCCAGCTCTGCTCCTGCCGTATGGCATTAGGCATATCATTCAACCTCTCAGGGTGACTCTATCTCCTCATCTGCAAAATGGGAGTGCTAACCATCATAGCAGGTACTCAACTCAAATAATTTCTCTCCCTTCTTATGTCTCACTCATTTCAATTTGTGAAGCCCTTTCAAAGCTCACCTCTCTCTTGAAATATTAGCTGACCACCCCTCTACCTCCTGTGGCCTCCTGGTACATCTTAGTGTCTACAGACACTTAAGTGTGCCATCAAATATTTTCGTGCACTGTGTCATACTGCTTTCAGAGTTGATCTGCTGTCTCCTCAACTAAATGTGCAGTTTCTCAAGGACCAGGCTGTTTTTATACTTATTGTTGATCCCCTCTAAGATCTGGCAAAGGGGTGGCATGAGGGGACAACAGGGGGAACTCAAGCGAGAGTGCTTCACCACCTGATCATGGAGGCAGAAGGGGCCTGAGGGCTACAGAACTTGGTCTGCTAGACAGGCCAGTTAAGGACTGGCTCAGTGTGCACAGAAGATGTGGCCTGACCATTGCCCTATGCAAACAGGTGATGGATGGACAGATGGATGGATGGGTGCATGGGTGCATGGGCACACAGATAGATGGATAGAATGACCTTCTCCTGGGAGATTTCTCTGGTCCCTTAGTCCCCACACATTTACCCTGAATTTTTACCTTCTTTTTTCCTCCACAGGCTCAGTGATTCTAGCCAAGCTACGCCCAAGGGCTCCAGGGGCAGGCTGATTAGTTTTCTCACTTGCTTATGATGTGTAAGTAAATAATATAAAAACAACTCAGTGTCATGTCTCAAACATTTCGGCTGGTGCTGTCAGCCTCCTAATTAATGCCACTGCCTGGGAGGCTCTCAGCAGCCTGTCCCCCGAGCTCCCTCTGAACCCCCAGCAGGTCATGCCATGCCTGGTGCAGCCTGCATCAAGCCCCAACCAGTGACTTCTGCCCAGAGATACAAACATTTCAGACAAGCTCGATCAGAGGCAATTCAATAACATCACATTCCCAGGGACGCGTTACCAAGCCCATGTAAGAAAACAAGCTCTGACCCAGGTGCAGTGGCTCACGCCTGTAATCTCAACACTTTGGGAGGCTGAGGTAGACAGATCACTTGAGGTGAGGAGTTCAAGACTAGGCTGGCCAACATGGTAAAACTTGATCTCTACTAAAAATACAAAAAAATTTAGCCAGGTCTGGTGGTAGGCACCTGTAGTCCCAGCTACTCGGGAGGCTGAGGCAGGAGAATCACTTGAACCCAGGAGGCAGAGGGGGCAGTGAGCCAAGATCATGTCACTGCACTCCAGCCTGGGCGACAGAGCAAGACTCCGTCTCAAAAAGAGGAAAGGAAACGAAAGGAAAGGAAGGGAAGAAGAGGAGGGGAGGGGAGGGAAGGGAAGGGAAAGGAACAGGCTCTGTTTTTAAGAAAATGCCAGGACAGTCTCACTAGAGCTTCCTCCCACTTCCACAGCCTCAAATCAACCAACCCAAGTCCCATCCTCTGGGAAGCCTTCCCTGATTTCTCAGCTTTTATTGATCACTTTCCTCCTCTGATGTCTACAACCCCCTATCTACTCCATTGAAAAGATGGAACTGTCTCTTCCCCTCAACCCAATTTTGGCCTCAGCGCATCAGAAAAGGCATCTCTTACTAGCTTCTCCCCAACAGACAAGGAGGTCAGGTCACAGTCTACAACATCCTTTGGGCTGTGTTTTATTCTTGGCCAGTTACTGGGACTATATTAAAGGCACAAGGCCATGCTCTACTTCCTCTCTTCCTCTTTCACTTAATAAAGCAGGATGGATCCAAGTTGTAGCCCTAAAGCTTACATGATTGGGAAGTGCTCATCCAGAAAACAAATACAAAGTTACAAATACAAAGTGAAGTTCAAGGCTGAAAGTGACCCATGCAAGTGAGGAGCCGTGGAGGCTGTCGTTAGCTTCAGGGTAATCCTTCTTCTTTCCAGCTCCCTGACACAGTGTGTTCTTGTCCACTTCCTGCTCCTGGTCACAGAAAGGCCTGCCTTTAGGATAGGCCAGGACCATGCTCTCAGACGTGCTAATTTCCAGCCATGAAGTAAGGCCATCCTGCTAAACTGAAGGCGGAACTGATGCTCCTCTCCAGCTCCCATCCTTACAGCTCATTAGATAAGTGGGCACAGAGTCTGCTTTGTAGATCTTGTTTCAAGGAGGAGCTGGTGATAAGACTGCATGTGCAGTATCCAGGCCCAAGCCTCTTGAATCTGAACAACTTACCCCAGTACCCAGCTAATAGCAGTATGTTGTACAGCTCCAATGGCAGGAGAAAAAATGTTAATAGAAGGAACTTATGATTTCAACAAAATAAAGTAAAATATATACCCATGAGTCCATACTGATATAAAGAATTGAATAAATAAGTGAGGAAAATGAGACAAATCTCCTCTGCTGAAGAATGATTAATGAAGATACTCTGCCCCAAGGAAGGAGGGCATAATTCCCCACTCCTTAAGTGTGGGCTGTACATAGTGACTTCCATCCAGAGAGCACAGCTTGAGAAGGGGGAAAAGCATGACTTTACAATGCACAAATCTGACAAACCCTATGTAGGCCAGGCGATCATGGTCCCCTTCAACAGTGAGTCTTGTTGGTGATCTGTACCCTCAGTATCATCACATTCCATTTTGCCTCTGTGGTCTTCCTCCCCAAATCCCATAACCCCAGTCAAATCTTGAGGAAAAAAAAAGATAATTCCAACTGAGAGACATTCTACAAAATATCTAAGTAGTATTCCTTAAAACGGTCAAGATCATTAAAAACAAAAGTCTGAGAAACTGTCACAGCCAAGGAGACTCAGGAGACATAACTAGGAAACGCAATGTGGGATCCTGCACAGAATCTTAGAATAGAAAAGACGTTAGGTAAAAACTAAGGGAGTCTAAGTGAAGTATGGGTTTCAGTTAATATGTAAATATTGGTTCGCCGATGAGGACAAATGTGCCGTGGTAACATAAGATGCTAGTAAGAGGGGAAATGTGACGTGTGATCTGCAGAAGTGATCGACTCAGGAGGAGGCAACGTGTCCAAAGGGAAATACGTTTCCACAATGGGGCAAGAGAGGCTACATCTGGAACTCCAGGGAACCACGGGAGTATCTCTGGTATTCTTTTGTCCAGGTCAATGGAAAAAGCAGCAACTAACAGACTTAAATCCCACAGAATAAAGGCTTAGGGCATCTGGGAGGTGAGGAACCCCACCCAGCAGGAGCTCACCCCCTCCATGGCAGGCCTTTTCTGAACTTCTTTCCCTTCATTTCCAAAGGGAAACATCCAGCCACAGTAACTCTACCCAGATGCTCTTTTTGGTTTTGTTTTAAATTACAGAGACATTCTCTGAAGTCTATAAAGATTGAATCACAGAATCTTTAGTTTTGGCAGCTACTTCAAAAATAATTTAGTTCAGAGGTACCTAGAGTAGTCAAATTCATAGAGACAGAAGAAGAATGGTGGTTTCTAGGAACTGGGGATGGGAGAATGGGGTGTTCATGTTTAATGGGCAGTGAGTTTCAGTTTTGCAAGATGAAAACAGGCATGGAGATTGGTTACACCACAATGTGAAGGTGCTTAATGTTCCTGAACCATACACTTTAAGATGGTTAAAACAGTAACTGTTACGTATATTTTTCCACAATTAAAAACAATTCAGTTTGAACTGTCGCCTCCATCAGTGTTTAACTTCACCCTACAGCATCCTTTCTAAGAGGTGTAGTCCATCAATGCCACTGACACCCCCAGAAAGGCAGAGCTCTGAACTGCGCATGCTTGGTGTTGGGGTCGGGGGGCAGCTGCTGGAAGAGGAGGAAGACTAGGGAGCATAGATAGATGAGATAAGGTTTTTGCCTTCTGTAACTCTGTGGTAGGGAAACAATGGAGGCCCACATTTTACACACACACACACACACACACACACACACACACACACACGGCCAGTCCTCATCTCTGCCCTGCGCTGCGCCATCACAGGAGAGGATCTTGGAGGTGGCCTTTCCCAGGCTCCTATGTCAGCTGACTTCTGGCTGGCTTGGACCCATGCAAGGTGTAAATAGGAGACTGGAAGGCGGGAGAAGCCAAGGTGTTTGTCCTCCTCCTCCTTCCCTGTCTGAGGCAGTGTCTATGGCAACAGATGCTTCTCCTAACTGGCTCCAGCTCCCAACAGAAACACTTGCCCCATGGGTCCACCAGATGACACTTCAGCCCCTCCACCCCTATGCTCTAGTAACACTATCTCTTCCCCTGAATCTCCAGCATAGCCAGGGGTGACAACTACTTCCTGCTGTTACTAATTACCCCATTGTCCCTTTCAGCTTAAAGCTTTTCCATCATATTGCTTTAAATATGCAGTGCTGTAAAAACTCCCAGTGCTGTAAAATCTCCCAGTGCTGTATGTTTTCCTGGTTGGATCCTGTCTTCTGATACCAGCTCTCCTGGTTATGTCAGAAGCTCGTGTCTGGAAGGCAAATCACCTTTGATTCATTCATCTTCATGCAGCTCTTCAACAGGCCTGTGCTCCAGATTAGTAACCCTCAGACCCCAGGCAGCTAAGAACAAAGCTCAAGTATCTCCTCATCCCAGGGATTTGCGCTGCCAGCCTTAGAGCTTCCCACCTAGGGGCTCAGCATCTCCACCTCTGTGGGACCTACCCCTCCCTCCAGATGTGTCTGGGCACCCAATGGCCAGATAAGCTGAGAGTGGGGTGGGGGTGGGGGGTTGGAAAATGGGGTTTAGAGCAGCTTGGGGCAGCTTCAGAGAAGCCAACTACCCCCTCCTCATGCCCCCCATGGAGGCACACAAACCCATCCCAGGTGTCCAGGGATTCTGCAAAGCAGCATTTGGGAGTCATTTCCTCCTACCCAGGAGTGATCTTGTTCATAGACTTTCATTGTCCACAACTATGGCCGTTAGCCAGCCGCATTTGGCTTTTAAAATTTTACATTTAAATGCATTGAAATTAAATAAAATTTAAAATTCAGTTCATTGGTTGGACGAGCCATATTTCAAGTGCCCAACTTGTGGCTAGCGGCTGCCGTGTTGGATCGGTAGATACAGAACCTTTCCATCATCACAGAGCGTCCTACTGAGCAGCTCTGTTCATGGGCAAAGCTGTCTTTGCCAACAGAGAAAGAAATGAAACCTGCATAATACAAATTAACTAATTACATTTTAACAACCAAACATTCTCCCTGCTATGCGTGTGACCAAAGGATGATTGGGTTTTTACACAGAAATAGCTTTTAGCTGGATCAGATAGGGGGCAGGGTGGGGGGAGTTCAGGCAGAGTGAAAGAGGCAGAGAGATTATTTTCTAATGTCTCTTCCAAAGATGCATGAGTAGAAAGTTGATGGGATTACTGTAAGTATGAAAACCCACTGAAGCGAGGAGCTTTTCAGAAATGAAAGCAAGAGATTTACTTAAATGGAAAAGAGACAAAACAACATGTTTATTCTTCACTTGGCTTTTTAAAAGAAAAGAAACAAAAGAGCATCAGCGAAAGTGTCTTTAACTGCAGCACAAGATTAGCAGACCAGGACTCTGAAGGCAGTGCTAGCAGTGGGCGAATGAGATATTTCACCTGTCTGTTATGACAAGAAAATTAAAGACAATTGAGCAGAGCATTAAACTTGGAGAAACAGAGATGGTCCCTTTGCATTATACTTTCTCCCTCTGTAGCCCCTAGCTAGAAAAAAAAAAGCTCTATTTCCAGGTTATTTAAAATCTGCATGCTAATATGGGGGCCAGGGTTGGGGAGGGAGGCGGTGAGAAAGAGACAGAAGGATGTAGGAAAAGTCATTTGCTAACCTTTAAAAAGTCGACACTTTTATTACACATCAAAAAGATGAGAAGGCTACAGAGATGTGGTCCTGAACTGAAGAGAGATGGCCTCATCCCCCAAGAAGTGGTTCTCACTGGTAATTTGCTGGGCTTCACCTCCTGACTCAGTAGGTCTAGGGTAGGATCCGCAAACTGACATTTTAATAAGTTCTCAGGGGATGAGACTGCTACTGCAGGCAGGAGCCACACTGAGAACCACTTCCCTAAAAGGACACCGCCAGATGGGGAAGCCCAAGTGAGGGTCGTATTCACTACTGTCCACCCATTCAGGGCTGAGTCTAAATCAGCAAGAAGGAGGGCTTCCCACCGAGGGAATGAGAGGCATTGATTTTTATTCTGGAGCCTCCTCAGGTGAGTGTGTCACTCTCCTCACCTACTCCCAGCCCTATTTTCTTCCCTCTGAGGCTCAGAGATGTGGAGTGACTTGCCCAAGACCACACAGTAGATGCACAGCTGTGACTCAAACTCAGGAGTTTTAACTCTTGAAAGTCAAGGACTTTCCACCAAATCCTGTGTCCCCAATGAATGCCCTCTGGGCCAATTGTGACTGGTCTGTTTTCCTGCTGCTCACAGGACTCCTTTCAGCAGGTGAACAGAAAGCTGGCCCACCATCAGCACAACCAACCTCTCTGCTATGTCCACTCAGTCCACAGCAAAGATCCCTCATTCAGTACTTAGCGGCATCTGGCTGGAAATTGACAATCTGCCCATTGAATCATAACAAACAATGCCAAGAATCAGTACAAGGTAATCACTAACAATAACTTAACATTTACCTCATATTACCTACATCATCTCATTTGATTTTTATAGCCAACCTAGGGAAGCAGGCATAGCTTGCCCTTCCACTTTATGTGTGAGGTATAAAAGAGCATCTTTGTTTAAAGTCACAAAGCCAGCAAGAGGAAGGCTGAGGATTCCAGCCTGGACAACCAGCTTCAAAAGGCTCTATGTGCAGGCCACCCCTATGCCACATAAGAGAAGAAAGGTGCCACAGGGTCTTTATCAATCACACATTTCATGCAAGGATGTTTCCAATTTCTTCTTTCAGCCAAAGATGGATTCCACACCTACTATGTGCAGGCACTGAGTATGATTTAAAGAGTCTTAGGTCATAGTTCCAGCCCTCTAGGATTTTATGTATTTACCTCTTCCAGGCATTCAGAGAAGTTGGTCCTTCATAGTAATAATGCCCAGATCATTTTTCTTTCAAAAGAAATGTAGAGAAAAATAATGACACATTTTTAGCAAGAAAGAAGATGCCAGAAGGTAATTGCTTTGCAAATTACTGTAAGTTATAAACGGATCAATGATTTTCTCCAAAGTTGGAATCAACTGTAATTAGCACTATGCAAATTCTACCCTGAGCCCTTAGTGCCTCACAATGAACTGGGAGGCACCCTCAGCAGCCATTTATATTAATTCAGAGGAAGCTGGGTGGACGCTCACCAAATGAGCTTGAAGGAAAGCAGAGGACAGAATAAACACGTGCCCCACCTGAAGCTGGAGGCCAGGCCTGAGGACACTGTAGAAACCTCCTAGCAAAATCTTGCCCCTGTCCCCAGCTCAAGCTCAAGTAGGGGTAGCAAAGGAGGATATCAGAAGTCTGAATAGGATATGACTTTCCTTTCACACTGTTCAGTGGGGTTGGGAGGGGAGCAGGAAAACTCAGGATTTAATTTCTAAATGAAACTGATTTGCCAGTCACCTGAACGAGGACATTTTCCTGTGGGAGAGAAATGAGCACTGGACAAGGAATCCAGAAGCAGCCTGGATACCAGTCCTGGCTCTGCACTGTCATCCGTGTGGCCTTGAGCTGGTCACTTTGCTGCATGGGTGCTAGGTTCTTCATTCCTAAACAAGGGGATCCTACAAGATATTCCTTGGGATTCCTTCTATTAATTTATTCATTTGCACAGAAATCAAAATACAACGTATTCCCATTGTCAGCAGCTCTACTGCTGAGCAACAGATGTGTAACAATGTATGCTAAATCCTCCAGTACATGTGTGAACAGTCAGGAAGGCTTTTTGGAAGAGGTGATACTTGAACTGGGCCCCAAAGGATGATTCCACACTTCGTTTCTAAACATAATTTCATTTCCAAATATAACTCCATCTGGGGCCACAGAAGGTTTAAGGAGTTTTCGGGAGCACATGGATCATTTGAGGAGCACAGTTATAATGTTCACTCCTGGGGCTTGTATCCTACAGACTCTGATTAATCCATCAGAGACTGGGCCTGGGATTCTGCTTTTTACCATGCTTCTGGGTGATTCTGAGACATTTGGTCAATGAGCCATATTCTAAGAAAGAAGTGATTCAAGCCTTCTTGATTCTATCTGTATGATTCCCAACAAACACAAAACCCCAAGGGCTGTTTTCAGAAGCTTTACATTTAAGAACAATCTCAGAACCTTTTTCTTAGCTACCTCTCTCAAGAAGCAAAGCAGGCCGGGAGTTCAAGACTAGCCTGGGCAATACAGTTACATCCCATCTCTACCAAAAAAAATGTTTTTAATTAACTGGGCATGGTGGCATGCTCCTGTAGTCCCATTTACTGGGGAGGCTGAGGCAGAAGGATCACTTGAGTCCAGAAGGTTGAGGTTGCAGTGGGCTATGATCGTGCCACTGCCTCCAGCCTAGGCAACAGAGTAAAACCCTGTCTCTAAAAAAAAATTTTTTTAATTTTTTAAAAAAACAAAGTAACAACAGTGGTGCCACCCAGAGGACACAAAGAACTTCTTTAGAGTTGAAGCTCCAAGTTGCACTTATTACCTGCAAAGGGCCAGGGCTGGGCATCTTGCTATTTTTCAGAGGTGCTCATGAAGCAGTCTGGGGAAATGTCCCAGGCCGTTCCTTTAATCCTGGTTCTCCTGGTCCCTCTGTTGACTAATGGCTGTCTCCTTCACCTTGATGTACCTTGTTTTCCTCTCTCCAGTTTCCTCCTTCTGTTTTTCTCACTCCTGTCAAATAGGGGATCTTCATCCAGCTTCCCTTTGGAAGCAGAAGGTAAGCAGGGCATTCTAGTAGAGTAAGTCACACTGTCTTGAACTAGATTGCCACACTCCCCTCCTCATCCCCTCATTATCACCTGGCTGGCTCTGTACTGCCAGTCAGACCTCAGCAAACCTTCCTCAACCAGCCCACCCCATTAGTCTGACTATCCTAACTACCATAGCTGGAACAGTCTTGTAATTGGTGGCCCCCAATACACAATGCCTCCAGTATTCATATCTTACATAGTCCTGTCCCCTTGAATCTGGGCTGGTCCTGTGACTTGTGTTAACCATAGAATGTAGCAGAGGTGATGCTGTGCATTAAGAAGGCCTAGTAGCTTCCATATCTGTGCTTGTGGGAGGCTAGAGGCCCAATGCAGGAAGTCCAGCTAAAGAGTCCTCCCTAAAGAGACTTCGTGAACACACCACATAGAAGAGAGACTTGCCACAACATGGAGAGAGAGAGAGAGAGGCCCCACTGATCAGAGATGACCCCAGATAACAGCGGCTGACCTGCCAGCAGAATATAGCCACACAGGTGACCATCAGCAAGACTAGTAAGAACAGCCCTGCTGAGCCCAGCCCTGATTGTACAATTGTGAACAAATTGAATAGTTATTATTTAAGCCACTGAGTTTTAGAGTGGTTTATTATGCAGCAATAGATACCTGATACCATATTATTCTGTTTAATTTTCTTCATATTATCTATCACAAATAACCAAAAAAAAAAAAAATCTGTCCCCTACCTCTAGAAGGGAACCTCTGTGAAGGCAGTGGCCATCTGCTCATTGCTGTATCCCCTGCACCCAGTTCCTTGCCTGGCACAGAGCAGGAGCTCCCTAATACTGCTTGAATGAATTCACCACCAGCTCTTCCAAACCTCAGGCAGGACCAGAAGAAAAATGGAAGACAATAATCGAATGCCCAGCAGCCTCTTGGCCAGAACCAGAGTCATAAAGGCACACTGATTTTCCATTAACAAACTTTACACTGATCAAAGTGAACTTTAAAGGATCAAAACAACAGCTAGTGAGGGATTTTATCTTTGCTCAGAGGCACCGTAAACAGCTGGCTTACAAGCAGCAAACACTGCAGTTCCCTGAGGTCACAGGATGCAACAGCTGAGACCAAATGGCACTGCTGCCAATTCCTTCTCAGTCCCAGAACCAACATCTGGCCTTCTGCACTCCTGTTCACCCCACCACGCACGAAGCACGCCCACCCTGACTAATGACACTTCCCAGAAGGAGCCTTGGCTGCCACCTCCTGCTGAGCACAGCCAGCTGCTGATGCTGAAGGAAGCCAGAGTCCCCTCTGGGGGTGGGCAAGCTAGCTGTATGTGGGACAAAGGGAAGCAGTGCAGAAAGATGCTACCGGCTGCCATTTTCATCAAACACCTAACGCCAAACCATGGGTTATGCCCCCTTGAATGCTCTCTGGGCCACACCCATTTACATGCTCTTCTGGGCCTCTTTCTCCTTTCCCCTTTTCTCCTCGTCTGTGTTTGCAAAGGCCTGGAGGAGCCTTTCTTTATAGGTGGCAACTGGCTGCTAGAAATAGGGGGAAGTGTGAGAGAGTGCTACCTGCCGGGCATGCCCAGGGATCCCGCATCGGTCCAGGCTGGGACTTTAGAGAAGACCTAGGTAACCCCTCTCTTTAGCCTTTCTGGATTTCTTTATCTTCTCCTTAATGAGAGTTTTCTCAGTGCTTTTTGAGGGTTAAATTAGACACTGTATTTAAAGCAGCAGTTCACAAACACAAACATGCATCAGAATCACCCAGAGTGCTTGTTAAACCATAGATTGCGGGGTCCCACCTTCACAGTTTCCATGGGCCAGGCAAGAGGACAAGAATTTGCATTTCTAACAAGCTTCTAGATGATACTAATGCTGCTGGCCCAGGGACCACACTTTGAGAACCACGGATGTCACGCAGTAGAAATGTAAATATGAACATCTATATAGACAGACACACATGCACACAGAAAGCCCGAATTTTCTAGAATTGTCCCAGTTTTTAGTCAATGGAAATATATAAATCATTTCAAGCAGCCTCTACTATAGCCCTCAAGGGGCTGTCAAAGAAAAACAGCCTTGCAGCTGAGTGATTGTAAAGGATGCAGAGAGGAGAGGATAAAGATTTCACAGGCTCAGAAATTGAGGTTCCTCACGTGTTTGCAAATGAGCCAGAGTCGAGGGAGAAGGGAATCACACAATTTCTGAAACCTTTGGCCAGGGAGCACTCATTGCTACTCATCAGCAAGGAGGACTTTTAGGTAGAAGTGGGTTTGTGGGGCTGGGGGACTGTTGGTGTACTAGGATAGAGTGAACTTCTCCCTCTAAGGTTCCTGGACCACCTGCATCAGAATCACAGAAACAGGCTCCCAGACCTCACGCCAGACGTGTGGAATCAGAATCTCTAAAGGGGACATCTAGGAATCCTTCTTTAAACATGATCTCCAGGTAAGACTTACATAAACGTGAGGAGTTTTATCCCTCACAATGTCTTAAAATCCCCATTAGGGATACAAGGGGCTGGGGGCAGGGGAAATTGGGAGTTCATGTTTAATGGCTATACAGTTTATACTTGGAAAGATTAAGAAATTCTGGAAATGAATGGTGGTGATGGTTTCAGAACAATGTGAATGTATTTCATGACACTGAACTGTACACTTAGAAATGGTTAAAATGGTAAATGTTATGATATATAGACATGTATATAAATGCAATATATAATATGTATCATTATATAACTGCAATAAAAAGTGAATTCCCATCAAAGAGATAAAAGTGTATTGAACAGATAAGTTGTATCTGATTGACTATATGTTATCTCGATAAAGTTGTCATAATATATTGGACATTGTGTGGAGTATACACAGAATCCATGGAGAAACAATGTTTTGAGTATCTCCTGCCCAGTTGAATGGGTGGTCTGATTCTAATAATAAATACTTCTGGCTGCATATCTCATTCCCCTGGGAGCAGAGTCCTGTTCAGTCACAACGAATCCATTCCCCAGAACCACAGTGCCTGGCCAATTGAAAAAACTGAAGTTCTAAACCTACAAAGCTGAGGATGCAATGGTGCCCTAGGGGAGACAAACTCCAGGAAGTCCGGCCTGGGAAGCGAACTGCCAACTGCATCCACCACCACTTTCCTTATACCACCACTCTACACACACACACAACCCTATTTACAATGAAAGCGTACACCAAACCTGCTAAATGCTCTCATTTTGTCCAGCAATGGAAGAAACATTATCTGCTTATGTTTTCCAAGCTCATCACAGGGATCTGTCAAGTCCCATTTTAATCTCACCACTTCAGCAAAATCTTGGCTGAATTATCAGAACTCCATGGATCTCCACCTGTCTCAGCTAAATGCCTACAGAATCAGAACCAAGGATTTGACATTTAATTATGCATGGCCTGGTGTCTTTTCCTGGCATAAATATCTTGATGGGGTGGAAAAGGCATGGGTTTTGTAGTCAGAGAGATTTAGGCTCTGCCACCCCCTGGCTGTGCGACCTTTTGACTCTGAGATGGGTCTGTACCTGTGCTTATGGAGTGTAAGAAACTTGGTCAAGGTAATAGAACTAGAAAGGTGAGTTATAGCCACAAGAACGCCCAGCACTGTGCAGATACACAACTGGTACTCTCTGCATACACTTCCAAATTTCTGGAGGGTGAGGAACTCTTGCTTTGGAGTTATTTTCCATCCTGGCTGCATATTAGACTCTGGCAGATAGCTTCTGATGCCCAGGGATCCTAGGGTGAGGCTTGAGCATCTATTCCTTGAAAGCTCCCCCAGCCATTTCCCTAGAGCTCACAGTACATTACTGGATTCAACAAATGTTCAAGAAGGACTTCATAAGTTGATTGAGATGTTCTGTGATCAATATGATTGACAAGGAAGGGCAATCCCTTTTGGGCATCATTATGTGGTTCCATTTTAATATTGAGAAAAACTATAAGAACATTAGGTAATTCCAGACGAGCATTAATGAGCTTTCAAATACTTGGTCTTAAGGCCAAGCATCCCAACAATGTTTCTGCTAATTATTCACATTCAACAGCAGTGTCTCTTCACGCACTGAGTCCTTTTTGGAGAAACAACCATCTTCTCCAAGACATACTTTGTTTGCTGCAGCGGTGAGAAATAACAGGGTCATGGAAGAACTTCAGGAGGAAGAGCGGAGAAGCCCAGTGATGTATAAATAGATAGCTGGATGGTTACTAAATTTGACCCCAGAGTCATGTAATTAGAGAACTGGGAGGAGAAACCTCATTAACTACAAAAATCATTATCGGGGATAGAGATCCAAGATGGCGGATTAGGAGCAGCTCAGGATTGCAGCTCCCAGTGAAAGTGCAGAGGGTGAGTGGACGTC
>CAUYQU010005290.1:0-43511 GCA_963574635.1 Cheracebus regulus
CACCCAGATACATAGGGCAAGTTCTTAATGATTTACAAAGAGACTTAGACTCCCACACAATAATAGTGGGAGACTTTAACATTACACTGTCAATATTAGACAGATCAACGAGATAGAAAATTAACAAGGATATCCAGGACTTGAACTGAGACCTGGAACAAGTAAACTTAACAAATATTTACAGAACTCTCCTCCCCAACTCCACAAAACATACATTTTTCTCAGTATCACATTACACCTATTCTAAAAGTGACCACATAATTGGAAGTAAATCACTCCTCAGCAATTGCATAGCATTTCACAGTTTTAAATAAAATACTGGTTGGCTGCTTGTTAAGCACAATTATTGGCATAAAAGAGGTTTTTAATACCCATTTTTAGACTGCATTCTAGCCTGGGCAATAGAACAAGAATCCTGTTCTCTCTCCTTCTTTCCCTTCCCCTTTATTTATACCTTAATTTCTTTTTCCTTCCTTTCTTTGGCTCTTTCTTTCCCCTTTCCCCCCTTTTACTTACTTCCAAAAAAAAAAAAGAATCAATCTGTTATTTTTGGAACTATACATTCAGTATGTTGGGGTTTTATTTTTTGTTTGTTTCTGTTTTATTGATCAGGGCATTTGATAGGCCCTTTCAACCTAGAAACTCACATCCTTCGGTTCTGGGACATAGTTTCCTTCTACCGTATTAGATGAAGAACCTCCTTGTCCGGTCCTCTAATTTCCTTATCATTTCACTCTTATTTTCTAATTGTTGTTGCTCTTCTGGTTTTTTTGTGGGGAGGGGGGGAATTCTTCAGATTTATTATCTAAACCTTGTATTAAATTTTTAAGAAATGTCTTCTGTCACAGCAATTTTTTTGAATAATTTCTTTTAAAAATAGAACCTCTTTCATCGTTCAGAGATGTAATTATCTTCTCTTTAAAGAATACTAGTTTTATTTGTTGAAGTTTCTTCTGTTCCCTGAAGTAAATCTATTTATACTCAGCTCCTTTCATTTCCTGTTTATTTCCTATTTGGTCTCTTTTTCATTAGACTTTCATCCTATGGGAGGTGACCCTTGGCTGTACGTTTATGTTCAAATGTGAGGCATTTAAAAGCTGACTAGGGATTACTGATGCCTGTAATCCCAGTACTTTGGGAAGCCAAGGTGGGAGGGTCGCTTAACCCCAGGAGTTCAAGACCAGCCTGGCAACATAGTAAGACCCCCATCTCTATGAAAAATAAAAATATTAGCCGGACGTGCTATATTTTTATATATATTATTTTATATATACAGGCTATGCCTGTAGTCCCAGCTACTCAGGAGGCTGAGGTGGGAGGATGGCTTGAGCTCAGGAGTTGTAGGCTGTAGTAAGTTATGATGGCACTACTGCATTTCAATCTGGGTGACAGAGTGAAGCCCTGTCTCAAAACTAGAAGCTGTGTGTGGTACATGAACAATGCTTCTTGACCAGCAGCTCTACTCTCCAGGTGATCTGATGGCTCCAGATGTTTAATCAGATATAAATTCCCATAGTTCATATCTGTTAAATACTTTGCCATGGCTGGTAAGTTTCCCCAGCCAAGAATCCGTTAATATTTTGTGGAGGGCACGTAAGCCTGACAGTTTGGAAACCAAGCAAAAAAAGACAACTGCTCTAGGTTCAGCATGTTGACCTGACTTGCACTCAATCCTCATTTTCATATAGGTGCTTCAGTCCCACCTCAGCCATCTGGAGCTTGCCTAGTTAATGTCTCCTGGGTATAAACCTTCAGTCTTCTGTCAAGGTAGAAAGAGTAGTTATCTGGGTGTATGGGAGTGGAGAAGGGGTTCTAGGGTACCAAAATGATAAAGACCATCAACTAATCCTTCTATTCCCATCCCATCCCGTAATTCTTGACTTCAGAAGTACTGTACTTGATACCCCCAATTCCTAAGACTTTTCCAGATTCTGTGCAAAGAATCTGTTTGCTCCTTGTTGGGTTACCTCTCTTCAGTTTTCAGCATTTTCTAATTCATGAAATCATTTATTAGTTGCCCATCTCCTTTCTAGTTTCTCAAATACCGATTTCAGCTGTCTCTTCCTCTTTCCTCCTCTTGATCTTTGTGGATTTATATTCTTATTCTTTTACTATAATCTTAGACTTCCAAAAAGTGTATACAATTCAACATGTTGGACTAAAAGTGTCTACTTAACCTGTCTTAATTCCTACAATTAAAAAATGATGCGGCTACCACCTACAATGGTAGCTAGTATTGCCATTACATTTTAATTTGTGTAATCATGAAGACCTCATTTTACTAATGTACCCACCACAGCCCTAATTACATATCAAATCAATATATGTTAATTTAAATAATTAGCTGTTAGTGTATATGTATGTACTCTGTGCTTTAATGCATAAAAAGCACAATCTAAAGATCTTCAATGATATTCTCTCAAAGCATCCTGTCCTTTTCTTGCATGATTTATAATTACATATGTGTACTTACTCCATTAATGTCTTTTTCTTTAATAAACCAAGCAATATCATGGCAGGAACCACATCTGTTTTGTTTATCCCGAGTACTCAGCATCTAGTCCAACTCCTGGCCCATGGTGAATGTTTAGTAAACATGAATTGTTAAGCAAAAATAAATAATACTTGGCTATTTAATCTGTTCCAAAATTCAGAAAAAGAAATAAAACTTCCCAATTATTTTTACAAAGCAATCAGATGCAAATACCAAAACTAGACAAAGAAAACACATTAAAAAACAACAACTAGGCCAGGCGTGGTGGCTCAGGCCTGTAATCCCAGCACTTTGGGAGGCCGAGGTGGGCGGATCACCTGAGGTTGGGGGTTCAAGACCAGCCTGATCAACATGGAGAAACCCCATCTCTACTAAAAATACAAAATTAGCCAGGCGTGGCGGTGCATGCCTACAATCCCAGCTGCCTGAGAGGTTGAGGCAGGAGAATCACTTGAACCTGGGAGGCAGAGGTTGCAATGAATCTCGATCGTACCATTGCACTCCAGCCTGGGCAACAAGAGTGAAACTCCGTCTCAAAAAACAAAACAAAACAAAACAAAAAACAACTATAGACCGATCTCTTATGAATATTGATATGAAAATCCTAAATATATGCATTGTCAAAGTAAATCCATCAGGCCATTAAAATAATAACAGATCAATTAGGGCTCATTCTAAGATGCAAAATGGTTCAATAAATAGTAAATCCACAAATTTATTTTAATAGGTCAAAGTAAAAAACCACAAAGGGGCAGCTGGGGTCTAGGATGGGATAGAAGAGCCACATGTCAGACTATCAAAAGGAAGTTACTATATAACTCCCACCAGATGCCTTGTAACTTGCAAATTTTTGCTGCTGCACAGTATTCCTCCATTTATGTATGTTATTTGCCATACTTAATCCAAAACCAAATTAAGATGCCCCCAAAGAAAACTCGTAACAATGAAAAATATTCTACCATAAATTATTCAGAGGAAAGAAAAGCAAGTTCCAAAATTAGTATATGTTTAATACACCACGTCTTAAAGAACATACATCACAATTTAAACAATGGTCATTTTCTGCACATTTATCAATATCTGGTGTTTTTTCTTGTTCATCTGATTGTCCTCCAACCACTAGATTAGTAGTTTCATGAATACAGGGGCTTTGTCCTTTTCAATTTTGTACTGCTAGTACACAGTAAGATTTCAATAAATATTTACTTAATGAATTCATCAATTAGTTTTCCAGATCACTTCCATTTCTCTAATTAAAGCCCCTAGTAGCCTCTTACTGCCTTCAGAACACAAAACACACACTCCTGGTCGTGAACAAGTAAAAGTTGGTGCCTGCTGATTTCTGACACCTCATCTTGCTCTACTTTCTCCTGACTTACTACTGAATGCTAGCTACATGGATCTTTCTTTTTATAGCTTTTTCCTCTTTTAAGGCCTTTGTGCATGCTATTATTTCTGACCAGAATTCTTGTTTTTCCCCATTACTCCCATGGTTGGGCTTCTTTTTCTTCCTTTAGGGACATCTATTTCAGTTATCCACTCAGATAAACCTCTGATCACCCCACTCAAAATAGGTGTTTTCTTAAAGCACTAGAACATGGAATTATTACAAATTTATTTTTGGTGGGGTTGGGAGAGGTCTGTTTTCCCTACCAGAATGTAAGGTTTATAGAGGCAGACATTGTTTGTCTTCTTCACTAAACTCTCTACTGTCCAACAGAGCTCCTAGCACTGCAATAGGTAATCAAATATTCTGTGGAGTTATCTTCGGGTGGGACAAGTACCGGTAGTTTTTGCTTTATTTTATACAGCTTTACATACTATCTGAAATTTTAAATAAACATAATCTGGGAGAAATAAAGCTATTTCCACTTGGAAACAAGATCTCCTATAGTCCTAAGTAGCAGCAAATTGTAGTTTGGGGTTTTTTCCTCCAAAATGAGGCTGCACAGGTTGGTCTTGAACTCCTGTAGTTTTTTTGTTTTGTTTTTAATGAAGTAAATGTAGAGAAAACAAATAGCATTTCCCATAAGTAAAAACAGATACCCAGAAAACAAAGTGACACTACTAAAATCCAGAAAATATACTCTGACAAACATATGATTTTCATAGAAACTTAAACATTCATTAAAATTTTTTTTGCCACGTACAAAAGTTTAAACCAATATAATCACACACAAAGGGAGTAAAAACTAAGGTAACAACCTGCAATTATTTGAAGCGCAAACTCCATTTGCAATCACTGTTATACATTTCAAAAAGATGACCTTAACTATCGTAGGTTTACACAGGCACACACAGAACTAACACCCCTCTGGTAGTTCGGCAAGGACTCCACCACTACCACACACAATCCATTCACAATCAGGAGTGAAGTAAGCCTTCGGGTACCATATAAAAATGGCTGCCATCACCTGGTCTCTACTGCGGGCCTCACTGACCCTGCCAAAGCTTCTCTCCCCACATCCTCACCTGAAGGTAAAACGATACTAGACAGAATCGGCCCATTTTCCCGGGTCTCCTTCGCACTCAGGGCTGTATTATGAGCCACCTCCGTAGGTGAGCCCGCCCCAAGCAGAGCGGGGCTCAGAACTCCCCACTACAGCCTGGAGGAGACCTGGGCCCCTCCCCGACTCACCTCATGATGTGTGGGGGAGGGGACTGTGTCTCTGCTCAGCCGGCGGCCCCTCCGGCCCCCTCTGACCCCCTGCCGCCCCCCTCTGACCCCCTGCCGCCAGCCAAGGCCAGTGCGCTAGGGCAGGGGAACTCGGTGCAGGGCGTGCAGAGCGTGTAGGGCGCGAGGACTGCAGCGCCTTTTGAAAGTCAACAAGGGTGATGAGGGCTCCGCGAGCAGAGCCCAGGGACATGGCCCTGACTCAGTGCCCACGGACCCCACAGAACGAGGGGATTCCCTCAAACTCCATTGAGCCCACACAGCCCGCAGGGCAGGAAGATCCCCACGCACTCCGTGGACCCAACGGGGCTTGTAAGGCTGGGGACTCCACACACCAGGGAACCCTACGAACCCGCAGTGTCCGGGGACCCCCCGCAGACGTTGGCGGGCTCAGTCGTCAGAACTGAACACAGGACAGCAAGCCAACTGCCCCCGAGTTCTTGGACGTCGCACAATAACCCGGCTAGGACGACGGTTTTAGTGTTATTTTACAAAGAATACTCCAACCTCCAATTTCCTTAAGTTTCCTGCTCACAAGCCCAGAGTAAGAAAATCTATCAATCTCAGGTCTAATCTAAAATCCACGTTCTTTTCACTACAGTGATCTCAAATTATTATAACTCTTCGTCTCACTGTCATTTATGCGGCCTCAATGGTCACAGTCTGATGCAGCTTTACTTTTTAGTTTATTATGTAGATAATAAAAATGTATTTACACATTAAACAAAACTAAAATTCATACTGAATATGGTTTTTTTTTTTTTTTTTGAGACAGAGTGCAGTGGCACAATCTTGGCTCAATGCAACCTCTGCCTCCTGGATTCAAGCGATTCCCTTGCCTCAGCGTCCTGAGTAGCTGGGATTACAGGCCTGAGCCACCACGCCGGGCCTGAAGATAATATTTTAATACTTCACATATCTTCAGGAGAGCTGATACCAAAGCCTGGGGTAGGGATGAGGTCCTTTCCCAATAAGCCATGCAGCCCTAACAAAATTCACCAAAAATGAAATTAAATGGAGGAACAGGGGGAAAATGAAGTATTTGGCCTGACCTAAGGACATTTTTACTCATTATGTTTTAACTAAGCAACCTAAGATATCCAAACGCATTTCCCAGAAGAAAACCTAATTAGTAGATCTTATTATTACCATTATTGTGTTGTATAGTGTATAGGATAATTTGAACTCATAAAGCAAGTTATTTAAATTCATAATGAATTATGTAATTAACAATGAGCTATTTAAAATAGAAAATTCACTAGGGTATCCAGTACGAGAGAAATTGCCTTTTTTAAAAACTTTTTTTTGCGATTACACCTCTTGAGTACAGTGAATTATACCTATTTACTATGACTTTTTCATTTATGGCTTATTTTTGGATTTAATATTCAATTTCTGAAGACTGTTTTAACATTCTCAAAATCCAGTCTACCATAAAAAGTATTTTTGGTTATCAGGCTGATGCTTATAAACTAACATCCCAATTTTCTTCCTCCTACACTATGTAAAAACAACAGCAGCAATAACAAATACTTGTCTCACTCTGTTGCCCAGGCTGGAGTGCAGTGGCTTGATCTCCGCTCACTGAAATCTCCGCCTCGCAGGTTCAAGTGATTCCCCTGCCTCAGCCTCCCTAGTAGCTGGGACTATAGGCATGCACCACCATGCCCGGATAATTTTTTGTATTTTAGTAGAGACCAGGTTTCACCATGTTGGCCTGGATGCTCTCTATCTCCTGACCTCATGATTTGCCCGCTTCGGCCTCCCAAAGAGCTGAGATTACAGGCGTGAACCACTGCACCTGGCGTCAAGATCATGTAACTTTCATTAGAATGATTTCACAGTTTATCTGATGACTTTTTAAGGTATCTGTATACAGCAATGACCATTGTTCTGGTTCCTCCTCGACTGGGTTTATGAGTTTGTGCTTTGGCACTAAACTATCTTTGGCCTGTATAAAATGGTTGTATCATACTCATTACTATACTTAATGTAAGGATCCTGTTAAGTAGTTTTGTCCCTCTTAAAAGAAAACCCTGAGAATAAATTTCTCTCAGAAACTATTATATTTCAAGACCCACCTTTGGGTACTCTTGACTATTACATATGACAAAAGAGAAAGTGACATCTGATTTATGCTAGAACAAAGATAATTTTGTATTGCCACCACCTCTACATATAGCCCATGCAAAATGTCCTGGACACAGTTAAGTAGGGGATATTCCCAGGGTGAAGTAGGTGCCTCAACTGGACAAACCCCCAGGCATTGGGATCTTGAATATTCTTTCTCCTAATGAGGGAGTGGTTGTACATGAAAGGTTCTTAACAGGGTCTATTTCACCATGACAAGGAGGGTAGTAAGTCTTTACACAAAATAGTAGCAAGGGATTTAGTTCTCCAATTAAATGTAATTAAAATCTTACTAGGAGAAAACAGAAGTACACTCCAGACACATTTCTTATGATAAAAACAGTAATTTTAAAAAGCCAATTTAAAAAGCCAACTCAGTCAATCAATAAAAGCAAAAGCTGGTTAAAGAGTAGGTAATCTTTTAGCAAATACAAAAAAGAAAAAAGGAAAAAACTAAATATTGAAAACAAAGATGATATAACCATAAATACAAAGAAGGTATTTCTAAAATTATAAATCACCATGTATAATTTATATCAATAAATCTGAAAACTATAAAAATATAATTTACTAACATTGGTCTCAATAGAAAAAAACATTTAAATAAACCAATAATGATGAAGAAAATGAAAAGAGTAGTCAAAAACTCTACCCCTTCTTCCAAAGACCAGTTCCAGAGATTCACTGTTTTACTTTCAACTTATCAAAAATCCACAAGTTTGGCAATGCATGTCTGTTGGGGAAGCTGTGGGAAACAAAGTGAAAAGAGTAAAAGACCAGAAGAGAATATTTACTATGTAGATAATAAAAAAAATTATGCATTAAGTAAAACATAAATGGAATTAGTACTTAATAAATTATAAATAGACAATAAACATATTTATAAACACCTCCAATTTACAGATTTAAGAAGACAATTCCAAGCAAGATAAATACATGTTAACAGCAAAACAGCAAAAAGCTAAGGACCAAAACAACAACAAAAGAACCCCAAAAGCAGTCAGAGCAAAAGGAACTGATAGACGGATAGGTGACTTTTCAACAGCAATAATGAATGACAAAAGATGGAGGAATAAGAGCTTCAGCATGCTAAAAGAAAACAACTGCCAACTTTTGTATTCAGCAAAAACACCATTCAAGAATGGCTGTGAAATAAAGACATTTTCAGGTGAACAAAAACTGAGTGTTTATCAATAGATTGTCAACAAAAGCCATTCCAGGCCAGGCACAGTGGCTCAAGCCTGTAATCCCAGCACTTTGGGAGGCCAAGGTGGGCAGATCACGAGGTCAGGAGATGACGCCATCCTGGCTAACACAGTGAAACCCCATCTCTACTAAAAAAGGCAAAAAATTAGCCGGGTATAGTGGCACCTATAAGATTACACCTTATAGATGCACCTGTAATCCCAGCTACTTGGGAGGCTGAGGCAGGAGAATCACCTGAACTTGGGAGGCAGAGGTTGCAGTGAGCCGAGATGCCAGTGCCCTCCAGCCTGGATGACAGAGCGAGACTCTGTCTCAAAAAAAAAAAAAAAGCCATTCCACCAAAGGTTGTACTTTTTTTCTTTTTTAAGAGACAGGGTCTCACTATGTTGCCCAGGCTGGAGTGCAGTGGCATGATCATGGCTCACTGCAATCTCGACTCCCTGGGCTCAAGTGATCCTCCCACCTCAGCCTCCCAAGAAGCTGGTGCCACAGGTGTGTACTACCACACTCAGCTAATTTTTATTTTTTTAAAGATGGGGTCTCACTATGTTGCCCAGGCTGGTCTCAAACTTGGCTCAAGCAATCCTCCCAGTTCAACCTCCCAAAATGCTAGAATCACATGAGCCACCACGCACAACCACTTTTCTGAAACTATATGATGAAATGTGTCATGTGAAAGAGCTGCTTTTTCAGTGAACCACTATTTTCCAAATGACCCGTGTGTAGGTAAAAGAGCCCTTGAAAGTGCAAGATAGGCCAATGGATTTTTTTTTTTTAAGTTCTTGCACATAAGGTCAATGGAGAAGGCCAATGGATTTTAATGTTAGAGCATGAGAAGTTCATTCATATGGTTTCAAATTCTACACTGCAGCTAACATTCAAGAAACTGTTAGGGGCTGGATGCTATAGTCCCAGTGCTTTGGGAGGCTGAGGCAGGGGGGATTGTTAAAGGCCAGGAGTTCGAGACTAGATTGGACAACACAGCAAGACTCTGTCTCTACAAAAAACAATTAAAAATTAGCCAGGCCTGGTGGCGTGTGCCTGCAGTTCCAGCCACTCAGAAGGCTGCGGCAGGACTGCTTGAGCCCAGGAGTTGGAGGCTGTAGTGAACTATGATCGTATCACTGCACTCTAGCCTGGGCAACAGAGCAAGACACTGTCCTAAAAAAACCAAACAGAAACAAAAATACAAAACTGATAGGTTCTGATGAATATCAAAAAAGAACATAATCATCTGAAAAGATTATTAAAATATTCCTCTCTTTTTCAACTACTCAGCTGAATGAGGCTGGATTTTCTTCACGTACTTCAACCAAACCAATACATGGCAAGTCAGGTGCAGTGGCTCACGCTAGTAATTCCAGCACTTTGGAAGGCTGAGGTGGGAGGATCACAAGGTCAGGAGATCGAGACCATCCTGGACAACACAGTGAAACCCCATCACTACTAAAAATACAAAATTAGCCGGGTGTGGCACATGCCTGTAATCCCAGCTACTTGGGTGGCTGAGGCAGGACAATCACTTGAACCCTGGAGGCAGAAGTTGCAGTGAGCCAAGATCGTGCCATTGCACTCCAGCCTGGGCAACAACAATGCCTAAAAAAACAAAAACAAAAAACAAAGAAACTTGCATGGCAACAGAATGAATACAAAAGCAGGTAAGACTCTAGTCATTAAAGGAAACATTCAGCATATTTGCAAAACTGTACAAAAATCCCACTCTTGTCACTAACTTTGGTGGGATAAAATATGTTAAGATGTTATGGGTTATTTTTAAAGATACCAATAAATATACATACATTTCAGATTGATCAGTTCTAATATCTAATATGGTAATTGTCAATTGATATAATCCAATAAAAGATCTTTGGGATCTTCAAGTTTTGTTTTGTTTTTTTCCTTTGAGACGGGGTCTCACTCTGTTGCCCAGGCTGCAGTAGAGTGGCACGACCTTGGCTCACTGCAAGCTCTGCCCCCCAGGTTCAAGTGATTCTCTCGTCTCAGCCTCCCGAGTAGCTGGGACTACGCACTTGCCACCATGCCCGGCTAATTTTTGTATTTTTAGTAGAGATAGGTTTGCCTCGGCCTCCCAAAGTGCTAGGATTACAGGTGTGAGCCACCGTGCCTGGCCCCCTCAATGGTTCTTAAAAACGTAACGGAGTCTTGGGAATCAAGTTTCTAAATTGCTCAACTATAGGCACGTGCTTTAACATGAATGCACCTCAGAAACCCAATGTTTAACAAAAGTAATTCATGGAATACAGAATACAACTTTATTTAAATAAAGTTAAAAAACAGGTAAGAGTAAACAATGTTAGTTAAGATTACCTATATAGCTGATAAAACTGTTTAAAAAAGCAAGGGAATAATACAAAATTAATAAAGGCCATGGTAATGGGGACAGGGAACACTTTCCTCCTGGGGTAGAAACACACAAAAGGTTTCTAAACTAACTAAAGGTTCTAAAGCTTTTTAATTAAGTTTTCATTATTTTTATTGTGAAATATGCCATTAATATGTACAGACAAGTATGTTTACTACACAGATATGCTGTCAGTACATATTAATGACATATTTCACAATAAAAATTTTTAAAGAAGAAAAAGGGAGATGTACCTATTCTCCTACGAGGAAAAACTCAATGTCTCTTCTGAAATTATAAATTCAACACCATCACAATCAATATCCCGAGAAGATTTTCTATAGGACTTAAAAAGATAGTTCTAATTTCTTCTGGAAGAAAAAAATGCAAATGAAAAACCCAAAGCTCTTTTTCAAAAGAAAATACCAACATATATTATAAAACTGTAATTAAAATAGTATGGTAATAGTTACATGGGTCAAAGAAAAGAGAGCTCAGACTCAATAAAAATATCAGTTAGTGATACGACCTGGCTAAAAGTATTTAACTTTTGTATTCACCAAGGAAGACAAAAATTAAAACAGAATGTTACTTTCAATTACTAGGGTGGCTAAGATAATTTTAAAACACTATTATCATCCAGTGCTGGCTAGCATGGGAGATAAAAACACATCTTTTGAGAGAGTGAACACAGAAAGGTACAATCATTTCAGGGCAATTTAGCAACATTATTATCCAGCACTCTCGTAAGGACTCAATTCTACAGAAATACTATCATGAGCACCTGAAGCACGGTTTACAACAGCAAGAGATAATCACTGCAGTATGGTTATAGCGATATCTTGAAAATAACTTGAATGTCTACCAATAGAAGAATGAGTCACTTGATAAACACATGCCATTGTCGATCTATTTTTACTAGATATTATACTATATTTAACAAACACGTCTCAGTCAAGTTTTTAGGCACGTCACCGATTTTAACCCATTTAAGCAACTATGTTTGGACTACAGGGATGCTTATAGCTCCCTTTCAAGAAAATGAGTTACATTTGGGCAAATGTCCTGCATACACACAAAATTTCAAATATACCGTCTTTGTCTTCCTTAAAATACTGTGGACCTTTCATCATCCTTTTTCTGTCCTTTCTTAGTGATTTATTGATGAACAGTACTGGGGATACTGCATACAGCTAGTCATTCCAATAAGGCAGTTTTTCAACAGAAAGGTATTCTTGCACCCTTAGGGGACACTGCTTTGTTATAAACCTCCTAGGTAGGATTACCGCCAGGCTCATCCTATATTAAATGTCACAAGCTCATTCCTCCTCCCTTTTAGTGTTCTATTCAGGAGAACACGGTGGACTCTCAGATCGCGAATGCTATTCCAATAATACCATATACTTGTATACCACATATTTAAGTTTTGGATACACTTTCATAAACTTTACTAATTTTACCTTACAGGGAGATTAAGGAAGAGTAAGTGTGGTTTGTTTATATTTACAGATTTCAAATAGACAAGAGAAGATTAAGAGAAACTTGACAATTTCCAAAGCAATTTTCCTCAAAATTTCAGTCATCGACCCAATCCTCCCACGAAACGCTGCTGGGCGCCGCCTTCGGACAAACTTCTGGGTTGCTCGGACCACGTAATCCTAACGCTCAAGCCCGGCTTCGTTTTGCTGCTAAGTGACCCCCACTTTGGAGAGACCTGCTTTGCCCTAAAAACAAAAGGCGGCGCACTGCCATCCAGTCTCCGCTCAAAGAAACTTCTGAGTAGCAGCAGGCTTCACACAGAACCCACAGGAAACGCTTTCACAGTCGGCGCAAACCAGAAGAGGGAAACTTCACCCAAGAACGTATCATCCTATCCCTGAGGACGAAGCTGTCCCCTGACAGGCGACGCAAAAGGGGCAAGAAGACACGGTTAGGGTCTCCCAGCCCGCGACACCGAGCGCAGCCACAGGTTGCAGCGCAGGACAGAAGATCGAGTCACCCAGCAGGCGCCGACCCCTCCCACCCCCTCACCCCGAGCGCGGCAAAAGGCGAGGAGAACGCGCCCGCCCCTCGCAGCCCAGCCCCGGCAGCTGCCCGAGCGCTCGGCCTCGGGGACCCGCCGTCCGCCTCGCAGGGTTCCCAGGCGCCCAGCCCGGGGTGACTTACCCGTCCGCGGCGCGGCCGCCGCCCCCGAGGACCTGAGATCCCGGCTCAGCCTCCTTCCCATGCTTCTCCCGGCCGTCCTCTGCGTCCTCCCGGGCCCTCGCGACAACCGGCGCACGGGGGCTGCACCAGGCGCTGGCTCCGCGCTCCCGCGGGGAGACCCCCCAGGGGCACGCCTTCCTTCCCGGCCCCGGGGTCCTCGCTGCGGGCGCTGACAGGGACGCCGCGCCCGCCCACGCTGCGTCTCCCTTCAGGGTCACAGGCGAGAGGCAGCCCCGGGACGCCCGGCCACCTGAGAGAACATGTCGACTTTCTCGCTGACCGGCGCTAGCAACCGGAAGCAAAACCTCACGGCCAAAGGAAAAGATGAGGTGCGGGGGGCAAAAAAAAGAAAGTGAAAACTGAAGTGAGGCGTCCCCCTCCGACGTGGGAACCAATCGCCGGGGAGAAGCCAAGGCGCAGGCGCGGGCCGAGGTCAGCGTCCACGCGGCGCTCTCGTCTCCCTTCTGCGCAGGCGTAAGGCCTCAGCTCGCTCCTGATTGGACGGCCAATCCAATCCCGGCGCGAGCGTCTTTTCTCGCGCAGCCGACCCCTAACCGGATGCGGAAGATGCCTTTGGGAATAGGCGGCAGAGGCCCAGTCTGCGGAGCTAGAGTGCCGTGGCAGTCGCCCACGTGGCCGCCTTCGGGTGCCTTCGCCCTTCTGCTGCAAGAAGAGTTGCTTTGTCTTGGCCAGATGCAACATTTTCGAAATCTTGCCCTTGTTTTAATGCATATAGCAGGTGTGGCTGTTACCCCTAGGAAAGCACCTCTAGAGATTTGTAACACATGCACAGAGAGCTAAGGTAACCATAAATAAAGTGGTCATCAATAAGTTCAGGTTTATCCTTGCCCATGATAAATAGTCATGCACACATTGCTTAACTATAGGAACACCTTATGAGAGAGATGCCTCATTAGGCAGTTTGGTCCTTAAGCAAACATCATAGAAACCTGGAAGCATAACCTACTACATACCTATGCTTATAAGGCATAGCCCATTGCTACTAGCTACAAACATAGCCCCTGCTGTATGTTATTGTACTTAATGCTGTAGACAATTATAACACAATGGTAAGTATTTGTACAAGCTTATCTAGACATAGAAAAGGTACGGTAAGGCCAGGCATGGTGGTTCACGCCTGTAATCCCAGCATTTGGGGAGGCCAAAGCAGGCAGATTATCTGAGGTCAGAAGTTCGAGACCAGCCTAGCCTGCATGGTGAAACGTCATCTCTACTAAAAATACAAAAATTAGCTGGGTGTGGTGGCAGGTGCCTGTAATCCCAGCTGCTAGGGAAGCTGAGGCAGAAGACTCTCTTGAACCCCAGAGGCAGAGGTTTCAGTGAGCCAAGATTACACCATTGCACTTCAGCTTGAGCAACATAGTAAGACTCCATCTCAAAAAGTACAGTAAAAATACAGTATAAAAGAAATAATGGTATATCTGTATAAGGCATTCCCACGAATGGAGCTTACAGTACTGGAAGCTGCTCTGGGTGAGTCTGTGAGTAAGCGATGAGAATGTGAAGGTCTGGGGCATTACTGTACACTCGTGTAGACTTTATAAACACTCTACACCTAAAGTACACTGAATTTATTTTTTAAAATGCTTTAATAATCTTGTAACTTTTTAACTTTTTTAAACTTAAAAAAATTAAGACTTTTGTAATAGCACTCAGCTGAAAACAAACACATTGCACAGCTGTACACAGATATTTTCTTTATATCCTTAATCTGTAAGGTTTTTTTTCTATTTTCAAAATTTTTAAACTTTTTTCATTAATAACTAAGACACAAACACACATTAGCCTAGGCCTACACCAGGTCAAGACCATCAATATCATTGTCTTCCACCTCCAGTTTGTCCCATTAGAGAGTCTTCAGGGGCAACTACATGCATGGAGTTGTCATCTTCTATGATAACAATGTCTTCTTCGGGATACTTCTTAACCTGCCTGAGGTTGATTTACAATTAACTTTTTTAAAAAAATAAATAGGAGTACATTCTAAACAATAAAAGTATAGTGAATAAATAAGCCAGTAACAATCTATGATCATTATCAAGTATTATGTGCTGTACATAGTTGTGTGTGCTATACTTTATTTTTTGGAGATGGAGTCTCACTCTGTCGCACAGGCTGGAGTGCAGTGCTGTGATCTCAGCTCACTGCAAGCTCTGCCTCCCAGGTTCAAGTGATTCTCTTGCCTCCGCCTCCCAAGTAGCTGGGATTACAGGCACCTGCCACCACGCCCAGCTAATTTCTGCATTTTTTAGTAGAGACAGGGTTTTGTCATGCTGGCTAGGCTGGTCTCAAACTCTGGACCTCAGGTCATCTGCCTACCACAGCCTCCCAAAGTGCTGGGATTACAGGTGTGAGCCACCACGCCCGGCTGTGTGTGCTATATTTTTATGTGACTGGCAGTGCAACAGGTTAGTTTACACCAGCATCATCACAAACACGTGAACAATGCATTGCTGTATGAAATTAAGATGGCTACAATATCACTAGGCAATAGAACTTTTCAGCTCTTTTCAGTGATCTATATAAGATCACTGTTGAATATGTGGTCTGTTGTTAACTGAAACATTATTAAGTGACACATGACTGTACCAGTGAGAGAGATTAAGTGCTAATGAACATGCATCATGAGTCAGGCACTGTGCTGGTAATACCTAGTGATTTAGTCATTGTGTTTACTGTTTACTGTGACCAGGTGCCATAGTAGACTCTGATTTTACAATCACAAACAAGCTAGACAAGGACCCTGCCCATATGGAATTTATTCTAGAGGTGAGTGACAAACACAGGTAAATCACCACAACAACAAAACAGAATTTAAGATAGCAATACATGCTGTGAAAACTCACTGGAAATGCTAGTGGATGGGACTAGGGGCTGGAGGCCAAGGGCAGAAGCAGCAGAACTACAAGATCTTACTGAAATGGGGACATTCGAGGTCAAACCCTAAAGATCCAAACCAATAGAACCAAAGCTTGGAATATATGGAGGAAGAGCTTTCCAGACAGAAGGCAAAGCAAGTGCAAAGGACTTGAGAAGTGAAAACAGGCCTATTCAAGAACTGAAGAAGCCTGACTGTAGAAGTAGAGAATGAAATATAATGACTATTTTAATAGTGCACAAAACCAGAATGTACAAATCGATGATTTATCATGAGGCAAATATTCATGAAACCAACACTCCATCACGAAATAGAACATTGCCAGTACCCCACCCCGCATCCCTAGCCTAACCACTATTCTGACTTACATGGTAATCTCTTCTTTGCTTTTAAAAGGAAGTGTGCCACCTAAATATGCACCCTGAAGCTTTATCACTTAGTTTGCTAGGGTTTGAACTGTACTTAAAGTGAATAATTTTGTGCCTGCTTGTGAGACTCACTATGTTTTTAGGTGTACTTATTCTTTTGTTTTCATTGCTGTATATGAAGGCGTGAATGTAACATATTTGCTTTACTCATTGTATTATTGATGGACATTTGGGCTGTGTCCAGTTCTTGGATATTATAAATAATACTTTTGTGATCATTCTCACTGATATCTCTTGGTGTACATGGGCACTCATTTCTGTTGGATGAAAAGCTGGGATTGAGATTTTGGAATGCTAGACACGATAATTTGGATTTTTGTGTCTGCAAATATTTACGCCCTTATTCCCCACTGTTGGCCAAGTTTACTTCTCCATTGATTTTGGGCTTGGTCTAAGTGAGGTCTTTTGGCTGATAGAATATTAGCAGGCATGACACAGCAGGATTCTTAAGTGTGCTCGTGTCATTTGACTTGGCTCTTGTGCTCAGGTGATTCATATGTGGAGAACATATCTTGCATAGCTGTTGTCTCTTCAGCCCGGGTCTCCAGAACAAACCTATGTGGAGCAGATGTGACACCAACCTACACCCCAACACACTTTGGATTAGCAGAACTTTAGACATCCTGAAGATCAATGAGTCAGAATTAATGCTGTTATCATAAGCTAACTGAGTTTGGGGTGATTTATTATGGGGCATTATTGTGGCAATAACAAGGGCACATGTACAACTTTAGTAGATAATTTCAAACTTTTCACAAGCTGGTTTTACTAAGTTATATAGTTCCACAAAGAGAATTCTAGTTCGTCTACATCCTTGTCAACACTTTTTAATTTTAGCTACTCTGAAGGGTGTGTCATGGTTTGAATTTGCATAGTCTCCAACGTTGTTCTTTTTCAAGTATGTTTTGGCTATTCTAAGTCTTTTTTTTTTCTGAGATTGAATGTCTTCCTTGTTGCGCAGGCTGGAGTGCGATCTTGGCTTACTGCCACCTCTGCCCCTAACCCCTGGCCCCTGTTCAAGCGATTCTCCTGCATCAGCCTCCTGAGTAACTGGGATTACAGGCATCTGCCACCACGCCTGGCTATTTTTAAAAAAATTTTAGTAGAGACAGGATTTCACCATGTTGGCCTGGCTGGTTTCAAACTCCTGACCTCAGGTGATCCACCCACCTCGGCCTCCCAAAGTGCTGGGATTACAGGTATGAGGCACCGTGCCAGGCCTGGCTATTCTAAGTCTTTTAAGTTTCTGTATACATTTTAGAACCAGCTTATTTTCTAGCTCAAAAGCAACCTGTTGGGATTTTGGTTGGGATTGTGTTAAATGTACATATCAATCTAGGGGAGAATTAACATTCTAATAATTGTCAAATTCTACCTATTCAGGTCTTTAAAATTTTCCTTCAGCAATATTTATAATTTTCAGTGTACAGCTCTTGCACATATTTTGCCATATTTATCTCTTTGTTTTTGATGTTATTCTTAACAGTATTAAAAATGTTTACAATAATTTGTTGCTAGTATATAGAAATACAATTCATTTTTCCATATTAACTTGATATCTTGCAACTTGCTAAAATCACTTATTAAATCCAGTAGCTATTTGTTTGCATGTGTGTGCATTATTTATGCTTTCCTAGGACATTGCCTGCAAATAATGAGTTTTACTTCATTGTTTCTAATTTGTATTTTTTTCTCCTTATTGCATTAAGGCCACTAATGTAATGTTCAACATAAGGAGTGAAATAAAATATCCTTATCTTAAAATATATATATATATATATATATATATATATATATATCCTTGTCTTGTCTCTCATCTTAGTGCAAAAGCATTTGTTTGTAATCAGTAAGCACAATGTTAGCTTTGGTGTTTCATACCCCTTTTTAGATTTATGAATTTCCCTTTTGTTCCTACTTTTTGGAAGTTTTTCTCATAAATGGGTATTGAATTTGGTCAAATGCTTCTCTGCATCTATTGAGATGTTTATATAGTTTTTCTTTTTTGTTCTATTAATATGGTAAATGATATCAGTTGATTTTCAAATGTTAAATCAACATTGAGTTCCTGAGATAAACCCAATTTATTGTGGATTCATTATTCTTTTCATATATGAGTGGATATGAGTTGCTGATATTTTGTTAAGGAGTCTGGCAATTGTATACATAAGAGATGTAGGTCTATGCTTTTGCTTTGTTTTTCTTGTGAGGCCTTTAGTTTGGGTATGAAAGTAACTCTGGCCTCATCCAATGAGTTGGGAAGTTTTCTTTCCTTTCCTAATTTTCAAAATACTTTGATTTAAATTGGCAGCATTTCTTTCATAAATGTTTAATAGAATTAATCAGTGAAACCATCAGGGCCTGTATTTTTTATGGCAAGGTTTTTAAGTGCAGATGTTATTTCTTTAGTAGATAGAGACCTACGAAGATCTAATGTCTATTTCAGGGGAAGAGAGTTCTACCAATACCACTGTTGTACCAGAGTGGTGGTGGGATATTTAAAGTGGTGTCCTCTTGAGAAGCACTATCAGAAGCTTAACACTATGTAGTGTGGGGAAATATCACACAGAGTTGGGTCAATTTATTATCTAAACTCTAGTTTCCAATCAAGAATTATGAGGCATGCAAACAAATGGGAACTTATAAACCATACAATGAGAAGAAAGGCAAGCAGCAGAAACTGCCAGTAAGAGTGACCAGATGTCAGATTTAACCAAAAGGATTTCAAAGTAACCATTGTCCATGATGGTATTCCCATCACTTAGTGGGACTCAGAGAATGGAAATCTATGTGCTGAACACTCCACTCCCTCCTTCTAGGCTTTCCATATCTGCAGAATGAGAAGGTTGGAAGGGAAAACTCTAATTCCTGACAATCCTACTCTTATTTTCGACTTTATAAAATTTTAATAACTAACACATAGAAATAAAAGTTCAAGAGAATGACAAGACTGGCAGACATAAAATAATATGGAGCTATCCTCTGCCTGTCCTCTTCCTGATTCTTCCTTGGAGACAAGCACTTTCAATTCTTGTAGCTGTTTCTTCTGCTATTTTCTTACTTATTTTTTCCTGCCACTCTGACTTCTCAATTTCATTCTTCTTATTATTGTTTTAAATAGAGACAGAGGTCTCACTATGTTGCCCAAGCTGGTCACAAGCTCCTGGGCTCAAGCGATCCACCTGCCTTGGCCTCCCGAAGTGCTGGGATTACAGGCATGAGCTACTGTGCCCAGCTGACTTCTCAGTTTTAGATAAAATCTTCCTAAAATGGCTAATGAAGACTGAGCTATTTCAGGCAACACCCTGAAAGTGTGCATTTGCTTTCCTCCAGGCTTTCTATATAGTCAAGCCATCATTTTTTATTGCGTTTACAGCTAAGCCATAAAAAAATGTTTGGGCCAGGTGTGGTGACTCGCCCCTGTAATCCCAGCACTTTGGGAGACCAAGGCAGGTGGATCATGAGGTCAGGAGTTCAAGACCAGTCTGGCCAACGTGGTGAAACCCTGTCTCTACTACAATTACAAAAATTAGCCAGGCATGGTGGCGTGCTCCTGTAATCCCAGCTACTTGGTAGGCTGAGGCAGGAGAATCGCTTGAACCCGGGAGGTGGAGGTTGCAGCGAGCCAAGATTGTGCACTGTATTCCAGTCTGGGCGACAGAATGAGACTCCATCTTAAAAAAAAATAGTATAAAATTTGTTTTTCTTGAAGCTAGCACTTGCATCATTTTTAATCTCTGTATCTATCAAAAACATAACCCCAAGTTCTTCAAAATACACACACACACACACACACACACACACACACACACACACACACACACACACAGACGAGTTATATTAGGAGCATGAGGGAGAGAAAAATGTGTGTGTATAAAAATGAGGGCAGAGTAAAAGGGGTTAAGTCATCTATAATAATAAGTAGGAAACCAAAAATGTCTCTGTTTTGAGTACCCATTGCCCAATTTATAAAACTTAGCAATACTGCAGGACTTCCCTGAAAAAATGCCGTAAGAAAAGTACAAATAAAGTGCTGTGTTCAGGAATTCTTTCAAAAATCAGTGCTAGCTAGAAGTGGAGAGAAGTGCAGGATGAAATCTGCTGCCCTCGGGCTGTTCCTGGCCAGGGCCTGAGGCTGGAGGGGGACGAGTTTGGGCCATTCCTGCCCACAGCAGGACTCCTGTCATGGAGAACCTTCATGCTGAGGTGTACATCTCCCAGCTGACTTTCCCAGAGCTCCATGGTGGTCAGACTCTTCCTACCCAATTCTTCCTCCCCCTTTCCATGCACAAGTGTCTGGCCTGCACTGCAATCTAAGACTCCCTACCTACTCTTGCTCCTTCCCGGTTTATTCTTTACAGTCATTTCCCCCTATAAATCACATGTATGTCCGCTTTTCAGACCCCAGGAAGTGACACAAGTAAATAGTAAGAGTGGTCCAAGAAAAGAGAAGGCCACCTGGGGTTTTGATATTGGGTCACTCACGGTCCCGATGGCAACAAGGAGCTCATTACAAGAGGAATGTGAGATACAGGACAGACCTTGGTACCAAGTGGTGGCCGAAATGGTGATGATTTCACCAGAAGTAACCTGGGAGAAGTGACGACTATGCAGGTGTGTGCTTACAATAAAACAGGTGGTCACAGAGCTGAGGTACTAGAGGTAGGGTGTCTCCAGGGGCAGGCAGGATCTGAGGTAATAGAGGCAGGCAGGGACTGATAGAAGCTGGAGATCACAATTACTCTAATGACTGGAAGACGTGGAGTGGCAGCCCACGGGGGCTGGCCCTTACAGACGGCAGGTAGGACATAGTATTCCAAAATAAATAGGCAGCTAGTGAGGGTTCTACATAATATCTGTAACTAGGAGAAGGCCAGGGAGGAGGAGAGGGAAGCTGGGGGTGGTGATGGAGTGAAGTAGCCCCAATTCCTTTCACTTCCACTGGGAGACATCCATTCCCAAACTCCAAGCTCCACCCGGGTGGAGATACTGTTCTGTCTCCAAAAAAGGTGTCTCAGATGTGCCAGAAAAAAAAGAAACAATTAAATAAACAACCCTAAAAGGTGTGCTCTTCTCAGGAGACTCGGCACATGCCCTTTAAATCCCAAGCTACAGCAGCTGCCAGGACACTTAGACTCTTACGGCCAGGAAGCGGCAGGCAGAAAAGCTGTGACTGTCTTGACAGTAGTGATGGCCGCCAATGGACAGGAGAAGGTAGAGCTATCTTTACACACAGAAAGGAACACTTGTATAATCCAGGGGTGCACCTGGGGGCCTCTTGGTACTCCTTTGTCCCATTGTAACTGTCGATGGACACAGGCAGCAATTGCAGTCTTAGAAATGGATGATTATTATAAGTTCAAGCCCCTCGAGTGTCAAGGTTTGAGTCATGTTACAAGGTGAGCCACAAAGACTCATTGAGATGATAGCTGAGAGGGATAAGAAAATGTAAAATATGGTGGAGAAAGATGAGGATGAATGCCCATTGAAGCCCTGAGACTAACTGCAGAGGCAGATCCTATTTCTGCCACTGACCTTCTTTTTCTAAGTTCCCCCTTGAGAGGCTCTGGGGAATCATGGAGAAACTGCTTCCCCAAATATGTATGGAGAAATAGATTTATGTGGTGGAAGGAGGCAGACTGTGGTAGTGATGGAAGTGATCTTTCTAAAGAGATGTTGCTCTAGGAGCAGAGTTGACTCATAGATTCTAATTTCCACCCCACTGAAGTCGCCATGGCTCTCACGCTTCCACCAGGATGCTTCCAGACAGCAGCTGAGCACAGTAGGGATACGAGTGCTGGTCCAGAACTGCCTGAACCCTCCAATGGGCACCCTTTGCTCAGGCACTCTCCTTCAGCCTGGTAAAGCTACGATCAGACCTGAGCTGTGATCTGACTCCTTGTAGTCAGGAGTAAAAAACCTTCCTTACTGCTCTTCCTTCACAGATGCTAGGCTTTTATCTCCATCTGTAGGTTCTCCCACCATACCCCTTTACCTCCCTGTTTATTCTTCATGAAATTTTTCCTAATAAATCTATTGCACATCTATCCCATCTTGGTGTCTGCTTCTTGGAATACTGAAACTGACACACTCCCCAATAAGTCTTTGGGGAGCACTCTTAACCCTGACTTATTTCATCGTCTGCTTTCCAGAGAACCTAACAGCACTCTTGTGATCTTACTAAAAATGCTGGGCCCCACACTTGAAATTTCTTTTTCTTTTTTTCTTTTCTTTCTTTCTTTCTTCTTTTTTTTTTTTTTTTTGAGACAGAACCTCACTTCGTTGCCCAGGCTGGAGTGCAGTAGCATGATCTCAGCTCACTGCAGCCTCTGACTCCCAGGTTCAAGCAATTCTCCTACCTCAGCCTCCCAAGTAGCTGGGATTACAGGTGCCTGCTATTACACCCAAATATACTACAAAGCAATGGTAGCCAAAACAGCATGGTACTGGCATAAAAGCAGACACAAAGACTCATGGAACAGAATAGAGAACCCAGAAACAAGTCTATGCATTTATAGCTCAGTGATCTTTTACAAAGGAGCCAAGAACACACATTGGGAAAATAACAGTCTCTTTGGGAAAATAACAGTCTCTTCATTAAATGGTTCTGGGAAAACTGGGTATCCACATGCAAAAGAGTGAAACTAGACCCTTATCTCTCACCATTACAACAAATTAAAACAACAACAACAAAATTAAAAACAAAACGACGACAGTGAAACTAGACCCTTATCTCTCACCATTTACAACAAATTAAAACAACAACAAAATTAAAAACAAAATGATGACAGTGAAACTAGACCCTCATCTCTCACCATTTACAACAAATTAAAACAACAACAACAAAATTAAAAACAAAACGACAACAGTGAAACTAGACCCTTATCTCTCGCCATTTACAACAAATTAAAACAACAAAAATAAAAAACAAAATGACGACAGTGAGCTATCAACTCACCCCAGGTAGAATGACTATTATCAAAAAGATTTTTAAAAAATGGTGGTGAACATGTGTAGAAAGGGAAACTCTTATATGCTGTTTCTGGGAATGTAAATTAGTACAACCATTATGGAAAACAATACTGGATTATAAGCATGTGCCACCATGCCCTGCTAATTTTGTATTTTTAATAGAGATGAGGTTTCTCTATGTTGGTCAGGCTGGTCTTGAACTCCTGACCTCAGGTGATCCGCCCGCCTCGGCCTCACAAAGTGCTGGGATTACAGGTGTGAGCCACTGCGCCCACCCTCATGTTTCTTTCTTAGAGGCTGGAGGGGTCAGATGCAGTCCTTTCCCTTTACTTTGCAAAGGGTATCTTGACATGCCCCAGATTGAATTGCTGTCATGCATGTGTCTTACCAAAATGCTGACAGTAGATACTAATTCCTGCTCATCAGATCCAATCAGCTTGGTATCATCAAAACACTTCGTGGGAATGATAGCCTGGTGAATGGAGAGGCAGCCAAGATTCCTGCAGACCAGATTATGACATAAAATCAGAAGGTTGATAAAGTTCCGAGGTGAGATGGTGACAGTGAATTGCTGCCCCAGCCAGCTGGCAAACTGTTCCTCATGGTCTTCAGTAACCACGTGTAACCATGTAGCCAGAGAAAGCATTCATCAGACCAATAGCTGCATAGCAGCAATGAAACCATTTCTAAAACAGCAGCTTCACCTCTGATGAAGTTTATAATAATCTGCTGTCATTCTCCCAGAAACCATGTCTTCTGCACAGGCCAAATTATGTGAGTTGAACGGAAATGGGCAGTGAGAGCAGGGGGAATCACCATCCTGCATCTTTCATGTTCTTTTTTTTTTTTTTTTTGAGATGGAGTCTTGCTGTGTCACCAAGGCTGGAATACGATGGTGTGATCTTGGCTCACTGCAACCTCCTCTTCCTGGGTTAAAGCGATTCTCCTACCTCAACCTCCTGACTAGCTGGGATTACAGGCACCCACCACCATGCCCAGCTAATTTTTGCATTTTTATTTTAGTAGAGACGGTGGGCGGGGGGTGGTCTCACGACGTTGGTCAGGCTAATCTCGAACTCCTGACCTCGTGATCTACCCACCTTGGCCTCCCAAAGTGCTGGGATTACAGGTGTGAGCCACCACGCCTGGCCCTTTCATGTTCTTGGTGGTAGCCGTAAACTCTGCAATTCCTCCAGCAATGTGAGATTGCTTTTTCCTGTTTTGGTAGATAAAGGCAGTTTCAGAGTTTTCTACTTGGCTCAGAGAATCCATATAGGGACTCTGCCAGTTTCTTATATTCAAATGACGCATTCTGGAACTGAAGAAGTAACTACAGGATTCAAGAACCCACTGGGCTTATCTGAGACGAACCTAAGCCCAAACTCAACCGATCATTTTCTCCATCAATTCCTGTTCTGTCTGATAGACATCGTGGTATTTTAGCTCTCCAGGAATTGGTGTTGGTTCAGAGCCAGTGACCAGCAATTGCTGAATAGTCTTGTTATTTCCCTTTCCTCAATGCATAGTCAACATACAACCTAGTAATATCCATGAGATTCTTTGGGAAGGTTAGGAGGACTAGTTACAGGACACACTTGGTGGCTCAGAGTTCAGAGTTCATGTGCACCTGGCCTTCCTTTCAGTCAAGGAGCTCTGGGTCTGTGAACTGGCTCAACTCTGGGAATTGGTTGAGAGGCTGAAACTCCCTATTATAGTGATTATTATTTATTTTTTTTTTGCACTGCTTTTCACCAGATTTAGAGCTTTTCTGCTTGTAAAAATCAAATAAGGCTTCAGTAGGCTGCCATGAGTCTCAGCTCTAGTGACACCATCATCAACTAATCAACGTCCAAGATCTCTGAGGACAGACCATCTTGATGACTGTGCCAGTTCTGCTGTCCATGATGGCAGCTGGTCCCACACTGGCTTTGGCAATTAAGTGCCACCACTCGGCCATCAGATTCTATCCTTCCCAGTGAATTCAGGGGTTGAAGCTTAATGACAGGATCTCTCCCACCTAGACTCCCCAAGGATTAAGAAGCCCTCTTCCCCGCTAAACGGACTTCTCAGTCTTGTGAAGGTATTCTTCAGATTTCGAGAGCCAGAGTTAGGCAATGCGTGAACAGGTTTTATGTGAAAAATCTACTGTAGCATTCTAAGCCTCTAAGAGACATTTATATAAAGTTACCCAGAAAGTTCTGGCATTTTACCTGCAGAACCATGACTAGCCATTTGAACTAGCAAATTGGCTTTAGAATTGCTGTGTAGTAAACCTGATTAAAATTTTTGGCCTGATCCAACATTATTTTCCTTTCTCTCTGACCCAGTATCCCTTTGATCCATTCCTATATGTGTTCTACAGATTTCTGCCAATTCCACTTGGCAAAAATCTTGCAACTTTTGGCTGAGCGCCGTGGCTCATGCCTGTAATCCCAGCACTTTGGGAGGCCGAAGCAGGTGGATCACGAGGTCAGGAGATCGAGACCCTTCTGGCCAACATGGTGAAACCCTGTCTCTACTACAAATACAAAAATTAGCTGGGTGTGGTTGCACACGCCTGCAGTCCCAGTTACTTGGGAGGCCGAGGCAGGAGAATTGCTTGAACCCAGGAGGTGGAGGTTGCAGTGAGCCAAGATCACACCACTGCACTCCAGCCTGGCGACAGTGAGACTCCGTTTCAAAAAAACACACACAAAAAACAAAACAACACCTTTCAACTTTTATAGCGCGCATTGTACCTTATTAGGCCTCAAACCCCTCTGAACCTTATCTTTCAGCGCTGGGCAGGTCAAGTCCTGTTACAGGTCTAGAAGCAGGGATACGTGGGGTGGAAGGTACAGCCTGAGGAGGATCCACAGCTCTTTGCAAATCAGCTTCCACAGGTGAGGTCATTACAGATTCTTCAGGCAAGATTAACCCTCTGAGTAAGCACAGGTGGATTCCTTCTACTGGCAAAGAAGGCTCGGCAGAATTCAGGAGTTTAAGGTCTTCAGCTTCATGGAAACCTGCCCATTTGCTCCCATTCCACTCCAGCATCCTACTCCTTTCCGATTAGTGCCCTACCTTTATCATGAGAGACGGTGTGGGGTCGAGAATAGAATCTGCATTGTTCCAGTCACCTGCAAACTTATACTTTTAGTTTTCAGAAATCTTGGCTGTGTGGCTATGAGAGAGAAGGGTTTTTTACAGGGTGGCCATATAAGATTTCTGGGCCCTGGCCTGGTCTTTGAGGTGGAGAAAGCCCTAACCTGATGACTTTACTTTCCTTAAATCCAATCATATCAGCATTTATTGTGCCAGCCAAGATGGTTCCAGCCCATTACGGTCTCTGTCTGCCACTGCTACAAATAAAAACCAGACAAGCTACCAAAAGAAACTTCCCAAGGGCTTTACAATTTTTTTTTCTTAATTTTTTTTTAGAGATGGGGTCTCATTGTGTTGCCCAGCCTGGTCTCAAACTCCTGGGCTTAAGTGATCTTCACAAGTAGCTGGGATTACAGGTGTGTGCTACTACACCAGCTGACTTCCTAAGGACTATGAAAAGTTAACAATGGGAGAGAGGAACCAACACTTGAAAAACCCTATATATTATTCAGTACTCTTATATTTAGTAAATAATCAGTCAATATGAATTGTAAATGAAGTGCTTCCTCACAGCTTTCGGAGGATGGGGTATACCAGTGTTTGCCAAACTTTTGGCAATGTTTAAAAAAAATTACAGGGTTGCCTCCTAGGTCTTTCCCTGGAGCCCAGAATCTTCAGGAGAAACTCTGAAATATACATGTTTAACAAAACCTTGTTCTCTCAAGGCAGTAAGTTTAAGAAAAATGGCTTATCCAAGCAAATAGAATTGGGTTTCCTACAAATTTACTCCTCACCCAACCTATTTGTTTTGGAGGCAAAAGAAGAGTATCTTATGACCTAGGAGACTCTAAAAAATGTGATATGAAGACTCCCTTTATTAAAAAAACCAGGGGTTAACACATCTCAATTCATGATGTGTTGGGGGAGCCCCTAACTATACCACTTTCCAAATAGGGGTCTTATCAGATTTCCAAATGCTAACAAAAAAGTGATGATCTTGTAAAATGACATTTATTTTAAAAACACATGTGGTAGTTAGTTGAAAAATCATCCACCTTAGGTTAGGTCATCAGCAAATATTTGCTAAATGAATAATAGAAACTTTATCAATATTATAGAGGTTCTTACAATAGATTCAAAAGGTAATTGGAACCAACAGCCAATAAAAAGAGATTAACACAAAAATAAATGAGTGACTATTTAATGAATATTTTGGGAAAAATTCTGTTTCAGTTTAGAGAAGAATGAACTGAGCTCCTATATTTTCATTGTATACAGTGAATTCTAGATGGGACTCAAAGACTTAACAACAGCAGAACAGAACAGAATAATATATATCTTCTGGCTCTTGCTGGGGAAATACATTTTAAATATTGAAGAAAAAGGAAATACTTGCAGGGAATGTATTTCTGAATATATATATAAACTTTAAAAAGCTTTTTCTGTAATGAAATATTTTAATATTTTAATCAAGCAACAGAATGGAGGCAAAACACAAATACTTGCTTTTTAATGCATTTAGCAAACACTTGCATAACACACATACATATATTCATATATATATATTCTACATGATCATACTCAAATTTAGATGACATTTTGTCCAGGAAGAAATATTGAAGAAAATGCAAACATACCAACACGACATTTCCACAGGGGAAAACATACCATTCATATCAAATATAATGATACAAAAATCTATTACATTTAGTAAAAAGTGCAGAAAACTTGCAAGAAAAATGCAGGAACCTGATTTCAGTAGAAAGTGGCAAAAGGGCTCTAAATGCATAGTGCTAACGGCTTGAAATTCCATTCCCAGGCTTGGGGCTCCACATTTCCAGGGCTCTGCTTTCCATCCGGTATGGTTCAATGCCCCCTAGGTATAGTGCCTTCAGTCTGGACTGAAGATGGCGATCTGGGTCATCCGAGAGGCTTTGTAGAGCGCGAGATCAACCTGGCTGCTCTCTGCCGGTCCTATTTCCAGACTGGATGATTCCTGATATTTTTACTTTTGAGCCCAAACTACTGCACTGAGGTTCAGTACAGGTCAGGTGAGTGACGAATCTCCTGACAAGGCTACAGTGAACTTTGACAAGGTTAAACCTCCTAAATTTGGGAAGCCACTTTGCAAAAATAAATAAAACAAAAATCCCTTACTCAATTGTTGACGGTATTATTTGGGAAACAGGAAACAGGCTTTTCATTTCTGCTAGGTTGTGCCTCAGCTTCCCTTTGCTAAGCTGCTCAGGGGAACATTGGATTAAAAACCACCCGTAAAGAAAAGGTATTTAAAAAATTGATTAGAACGATTTGAAATTATCTTGAAAGAAACAGTGATTCTGAACACCGGCTGTGGTGGGAAGCATTTCCGGAAAGTTAAGCCTGGGGAACTCGAGTACTCTGGAGCACCATCAGCAACAGTACATTCATTGCAAGTGAGCTTCCGCAGCTAGACGCATGCTATGCACGTGGACACACAGACATATGCTTGCACAAGACACGTTTGCAATACATACATGTTTATACATGGACACATGTTTTGCACACACTTGCACAGGACACGCGCACAGGCTGCATGTTTTGTACAGGACACATGGTTTGCACATGGAAACACATATCCATGCTGCGCACAGGGACCCAGGGAAGTATGCAATGGATGCATGTTTACACACAGACGCATGTTTTGCACAGGATATATGCACGGGATGCATGTTTCGCACACGGATACACACGTTTGCATAGGACACGTGCACAGGACACGTTTTGCACGGGACGCACGGTGTGCAGGTGCAAGCACACACACATCTGGGCTCGGCGGGCAAAGCGGGGTGGCAGCGACTGCGGAGTCGGGACGCAGAGACAGCGCCGCCGGGAACCGCGCCAAGGCGGCGGGAACTACAACTCCCGACGCGGTCGCCTCGGGCCGACGCAGCTACGCGCAGACGGGCCCCGCCCAGCGGCCCCGCGGGTTCAGTCCCAGGTCCCCGCGCCCCGAATCGAGGCGCGGCCGCCGGCGAGCCGCATGGAGCCCCGGGCGGCGGACGGCTACTTCCTTGGCGACGTGGGTACGCGCGGGCGCTGCGGAGGGCAGGGCGAGGCCGCCGCGCGGGTTCCGGGGGCTGGCGGTGCATCCCAGGGCCTGCGCCGGGGTGCTGGTAGCGCGCCCCGCGCTGGCTTCGTGGGCGGGGGCGTCTGGCGGGTTGGGCCGCGGTGGTGCCGCGCATCCCAGTGGGGCTCTGATGCCTCGCGCCTCGTCCCAGGCCCGCGCACGGCGGGGCTGCGGTCCGTGGGGCGCGCGGGATGTGGGGTTTCGCAACCGCAAACCCACTGAGCGCCGCGCGCTGGAGAAGGTGTGGGGCGCGTGCGGGGCCGTTGACCAGTGGCGGGGAGAGCCTGGGAAACGCCCACGGTGTCCCCTTGCGGGGCAGCCCGGCGCGAGCCCACGGCAAGAGCTGAATTCCCCTCCACCGGCGCGCGCGAGCCCGTGGCGCAGTGTCCGAGCATCCTGCAGAGACGTCCGCGTGACCCCGAGTCCGCTCCAGAGTGAGGGTGGCCCCGGGGCACCGCGGCACACTCGGAAAAGTGCGGCCCCAGATCTGCACGCAGTCCCCTTTACCATCCGAGCGGCCGAAGTATGAAATGGATTTGAGGGAAGGACACTCTTTGGGGAAGCAAATTTTTTGCTGCCTATGAAGCAATCATATGTCACTGAAATGAACGGTGCAAGCTCGATGAAAGCCTAAAAAGAAAAAAAAAAAAATCTAAGGTCCATTCATTCTGGTAAAAACCGTAGTGCACCTAAGAGGGAGAAGTCTTAAGGTAAATTTAGCTGAAGAGGCAGTTGCAGTCATAGCAAGGCGAAGATATTTTAATTGACTGCAAAATAACCACCTTTGGCATGATCAAAGGTACCTAATAAGCATCTGTTTTTACTTGGCATTCCAGTCCAGGCAAGCACAAGACTTTGATCCTGACACTGTGATCTATCTGCATTTGATTAGCTTAATTGAATAAGCAGTGAATAGCTAATGAGGGAAGCTTATTTAAACACTTATTTTAATATTTCTGTTCATGACATCACTTCCGAGCGTGTCTTTTGCATCGTTTGTTAAGGGATGCATCTGTAGAAGAAAAGCACATTTTAAACTCATAAATCTGCAACTTTTGAGGTTCACTGTTATTTTTGACATTGTCTTTTATTTAATATATTTCTCCCCAAATAAGTTCTGCTGATACGTTTTATTCCCAATGTAATGAATAAGCTGAATGTGTCGAATCCACAACAATACTGCCATCTCAGCAGTAGTAGAGGCGAACTGTAGAAACTTTAGCCACTTTTAACATTCTGACCTCTAATTCTGAATGCGTAGTGTACTCCGACCAAAACATTTAGGTTTTCAGCTGTTGGGCGGTCTCTCATGCCTGCAATCCCAGCACTTTGAGACACTGAGGCAGGTGGATCACTTGAGGTCAGGAGTTCAAGACCAGCCTGGCCAATGTGGCGAAACCCCGTCTCTACTAAAAATACAAAAATTAGCTGGGCATAGTGGCGAGCACCTGTATTTGCAGCTACTTGGGAGGCTGAGGCAGGAGAATCACTTGAACCAGGGAGGCGGAGGTTGCAGTGAGCCAAGATCGGGCCATTGTACTCCATCCAGCCTGGGTGACAAGAGCAAAACTCTATCTCTAAATAAATAAATAAATAAAAATACGAAAATTAGCTGAGCATAATGGCGGGGTGCCTGCAATCTGAGCTACTTGGGAAGCTGAGGCAGGAGAATTACTTGAACCTGGGAAGCAGAGGTTGTAGTGAGCCAAGATCACACTACTGCACTCCAGCCTGGGTGACAGAGTGAGACTCTGTCTCAAAAAGAAAGAAAGAAAGAAAGATTGATTCTGCATTCCCTGTCAATGTCCTTCTGTGGGAGATGAACCTCTAACCTACTGGCTGCTTCCCTACTCTCCCATACGTTCCCCCAGGGTCCTCCGATAGAATTGTGTTTTTGTTAAAATCAGGTTTCAGTGTTGACATTATTGTAACTATATGAATATTGCAGCTGAGCCACTTGCTATGTGGGGACTGTGTTTCTCTCCTTGTATAATGTCTTAATTCTTGGAGATGGTGGCTGTTCTTTTTGTTTACCTGTGGGTCCATGCTTTTCTTGGAGATGGCCGCTGTTCTTATGTTTTCCTGTGGGTTCGCTGTTCTCCATGCACAGCCCCTCAATTATCCCCAGACAGCCTTCTCGGGCCCCTCAGGTGAGTGGCGGGTCCTGTGTTCCCTCTCTACTGGTTCAGTGTTTGGAGACCTGTCTCCTGCAGCCTGGGGTCTTCAGCTCTGCCTGCTGCTGCTCTGGGAAGCCAGGGTGGGGGTGGGGCAGGGAGCGTCTTCTTGCTCTTTATGGGGATTTGCGCATCCCTTTGCGTTCAGCGCCCTCCCAGGGGTAGCTCAGATTCCTTGCTCTTCGCTGGTCCCCACCCCAGGGGCCAAGCCCGCCTTCTCCATCCTGTTTGGCCGCTGCACCGGTCTGCTCTTCAGCTCCCGCGATGGTCTGGAAATCACTCCCAGCCTGTTTGTTTTCTGCTTGTTTATCTGGATGTATGCCTCCCCACCCAGGTACCCTCAGCTGAGTGGGCTTTTGCGGATGGGCAGAGAAGAGCCTCCGTGTTTAATCAGAAACACAGCTCTGTCGTTCTTGATTTCAGTGTCGGATCGGGGAGAGGAAGAATCCATTAGTGTAGCAGTCCAGGGCATTTCTAATGGATAGAGTTACCTGGAGTGGAAGGCTATTTCATCCTAAAATAGGAAATCAAAGGGGGCATGCTGACAAAACCAGAAAAGCCTATTTAGGGCCAGCAAAAGTATCAAAGGAAATAATAGTAAGTTACGGAGACTTAGGAAGCACTTGTATGGGCAGAACAGTACCTGGATGGTCCTTCTCCACAAGGCAGCCCAGGGAGGCGGTGCCTGCTATCCTAAAGGAAACTGAGGCTTAAGTGATTTAGGATGAAAAGCATCCCTCAGGTCAGAGCTCAGGGGTCCTGAGTCAGGGCCTGAGCTCCCACAGTGCCTTGAGGGTGGGATTGGGATTGGGGGACCCTCCCCGTGCTCCCTGGGCCACCGCCTTTTGGGGTGGAACAGAGGCAAGGGAGAAGTCAGGGTAGCAGGTAATTGGGTGAGTGATGAGGGAGTCTGGGGAGGAGACAACAAGGGATAATGCAGCGAAGTCAGGGAATTCACTGTGGTTTTAGCACCATGCTGGTGGAAGGAAACGCCCAATATTCGCCAAGCTGTCCTGATACCTTTGGTCCTTTCTCCTGGTTCCTTTCCTCCTTAGCCCCCTATTTTCACCTCTTTCCTCCTGTATTCTGCTTTCATTTATTCTTTTCCTTTCTTTTCCTCACTTTTCATGAGTTTTGACCATTTTGTCCTTCTAAGAAGGCAAACACTGGCATTTTTGCCTCATTGAACACATCTTAAAGTCAGTCTGCTGTTTGACCTCAAGTTTACCCACAAACAATATTTTGGGGATTCATAATGAAAACATTTAAAAAGACATGGTTGAAAAATATCAACATAGCAATAAAACACTGAGCCCAAACTTTTAAGTGGGAATTTCTACACAGAAAGAGAAAGATCAATATTTTTTCCCTTGGGTTTCAATGGCCCTAAAATTGAAATTTGCAATGTGCTATTAAAATTTGGTGATAGTTGGCCAGGCGCCGTGGCTTACGCCTGTAATCCCAGCACTTTAGGAGGCTGAGGCAGGTGGATTTTGAGGTCAGGAGTTCAAGACCAGCCTGGCGAAGATGGTGAAACCCCGTCTCTATTTAAAAAAATACAAAAATTAGGCAGGCGTGGTGGCGGGCGCCTGTAATTCTAGCTACTCGGGAGGCTAAGGCAGAGAATTGCTTGAATCCGGGAGACAGAGGTTGCAGTGAGCCGAGATAGTGCCATTACACTCCAGCCTGGGCAACAGAGTGAGACTCTATTTCAAAATAAAAACACAAAATAATTTGGTGATAGTGGTAAGTGCCATATGTTAGGCACTCTCTTTGTGCCGAGTTGTCACATAGACTGTCTTTAGTTGTCACTGTGAAATCCTTCATTTCTCTTTTCCTCTGTGATCTCTTTGTTTTTGTGGGTTTAACCCCCACTTTTATTACCTATCATTTTCATGTGGTTTGGACAGCAGGCAGAGATGAATGGATGCTACATTCGGCTGTCCTTTTCTGGGAGCATTGATTGTCCAGGATTGACTGACTGATCGATTGAATGATTTCTCTTTCTTTCTCTTTCTTCCTCCTTCCCTCCCTCCCTCCCTCCCTCCTTTCCTCCCTTCCTCCCTCCCTCCCTCCCTCCCTCCCTTCCTTCCTTCCTTCTTTCCTTCCTTCCTTCCATCTCATTCTGTTGCCCAGGCTGGAGTGCAGTGGTATGATCTCGGCTCACTGCAACCTCCGCCTCCCAGGTTCAAGCGAGCAATTCTCCTGTCTCAGCTTCCAGCTTTTGGTTACTTTTTAAAAAAAATAATTTTTCTATTTTTACTTGTAGTAAAGAACACATAACACAGAATTTACCACCGTAGCCATTTTCAAGTGTCCATTTCAGTAGGGTGAAGTACATTTACATTTTTGTGCAGCTGATCTCTACAACTTTTTCATCCTGTAAAACTGAAATTCTGTCCCCATGAAACACTAACTCCCCAGTTCCCCTCTCTGCCCCTGGCAACCACCTTTGACTACTCGAGGGACCTCACATAAGTGGAATCATACGGTATTTGTCTTTTCAGAAATGGCTCATTTGTGTTTTTTTTTGAGACAGAGTCTCGCTTTGTCACCCAGCCTGTAGTGCAGTGGCACAATCTTGGCTCACTGCAGTCTCCACTTCCCGGGTTCAAGTGATTCTCCTGCCTCATCCTCCCGAGTAGCTGGGATTACAGGCATAGGCCACCATGCCTGGCTAATTTTTGTAATTTTAGTAGAGATGAGGTTTCCCCATATTGCCCAACTCGGCCTCCCATAATGCTGGGATTACAGGCGTGAGCCACCGCGCCTGGCCAGAAATGGCTTATTTATTTATTTATTTTTGAGATGGACTCTCGCTCTGTCACCCAGGCTGGAGTGCAGTGGTGCGATCTCAGCTCACTGCAACTTCTGTCTCCTGGGTTCAAGCGATTCTCGTGCCTCAGCCTCCTGAATAGCTAGGATTACAGACGCATACCTCCATTCCAGGCTGATTTTTATATTTTTAGTAGAGACGGGGGTTTCACCATGTTGGCCAGGCTGGTCTTGAACTCCTAACTTCAAGTGATCTGCCCACCTCAGCCTCCCAAAGTGCTGGGATTACAGGCGTGAGCCACTGTGCCCGGCCCAGAAATGGCTTATTTGACTCAGCATAATGCCCTCAAGGCTCATCCATGTTATAGCATGGGACAGGATTTCCTTCGTTCCCAAAGCTGAATAATATTCCACTGGATGCTTGGGTTGCCCTAGCTGCTGGCTGTGGAGAATAATGCTGCTATGAATGTGGGTGTACAAATGAATGTCTCCTCAAGACCCTGCTTTCAGTTCTTTTGGAGCTATGCCCATCAGTGGAGTGGCTGTATCATGTGACCTCCCATGTTTAATTTTTGTAGGAACTACTGTACAATTTTCCACAGTCGCTGTACCATTTTACATTCTCATCGTCAGTGCACAAGGCTGTCAGTTTCTCCCCATTCTCGCCAATGTGTATTTTTTTTAATTTTTATAATCCTAACAGATGTGAGGCAGTATCTCATTGTGGTTTTGATTTGCATTTCTTTAATGATTAGTGATGTTGAATACCTTTTTTTATGCTTGTGGCCATTTGCATATCCTCTTTAGAGAAATGTCTGTTCAAATCTTTTGCCCATTTTTAAACCTGGTTATTTGAGTTTTTTTGTTGTTGAGTTGCAGGAGTTCTTTGTGTATTCTGGACTAGCTCCTTATCAGGTATATGACTTGCACATATTTTCTCCCATTCTGTGGGTTGCCATTTCACTCATTGTGCCCTTTGATGCACGGAAGTTTCTTTTTTATTATCATGTCTGCTGCTGCTTTTTGCTCTTAATTGCTGCTGCGAAGACCACAGCAGTTGACGTGATTCACTAGAAATAAGTTGCATTTTCTTTATAGATTGGTCATACAGAGAAATAAAATTAGATTTCCTTTTAAAAGTTTTATAGTTGTAACTGAACCCACATTTGGCTGCTTACTGCTCAAAAGCCAAACAGAAGTGACAAGAGTTGGTGGCAGTTTTATTTGGAGAGCCAGCAACACAGGAAGATGGTGGACAAGTGTCTAAAGGGCCATCTAAGTCAGTACAGATTTCGGTTTCTTAATTCGGGGGCAGTAAGAAGAGGAGGCCGTTGGGATCAAGAAGTAACCGAGGACCACTGATAATCTGGATACCAGCGAGGGTCCAAGGAGGCTGGGAACATCTTTGTCCTTGATCAGGTCACAGTGCTCCTATAAATCTTTAACATAACTAGTTGTTTACATGCTTTCCTTTTAATCCCAGAGTTAATTTTAAAACTACGTGATTGCTCTTTTTGCATATTATCTCAATGCTCTAAAATTATCCTAGCCTCTATGTAAGAATGGGTAAAAGCCTCTTCAACAAAAATGTTACTTCTTTTACTGTTTCACTGCCACACAGACTTATCATTGGTTTTAGTCGCTCCTTCCATTCATTTACTCATCCACTCACTCACTGAGCAACCACGTGGATCCTAGCATCTTCGTGGATAGTGCCAGGTGCTGGGGTCCACAGGCAAGTAAGCAGTGCCTGAGATAGACCCAGCTGCAGCTCCCCAGCTTCTGTGACCTTCCCTGGCCATCCCTGGGCACCATAGCTCTTGCTTCTGAGTCCCCGTCACCAGACGTGATCGCAGTTGTCATGTTGTGAATTATCTTTTTTTTTTTTTTTTTTGAGATGGAGTCTCGCTGTGTCACCCAGGCTGGAGTGCCGTGGCATGATCTCAGTTCACTGCAGCCTCTCCCTCTGGGTTCAAGTGATTCTCCTGCCTCAGTGTCCTGATAAGCTGGGATTACAGGCGGGTGCCACCACACCCAGCTAGTTTTTGTATTTTTAGTAGAGATGGGGTTTCACCACGTTGGTCAGACTGGTCTCCAACTCCTGACATCATGATCCATCTGCCTTGGCCTCCCAAAGTGCTGTGATTACAGACGTGAGCCACCGTGCCTGGCCCATGTTGTGAATATCTGCACATTTATTCCCTGGTCCCTGACTGTGAGCTGCCTGTTACTGCATCTTAGTCCTCTTTGTGTGCCGCAGTGGAAGACGCTAAATGCACCTGGATGTCCCGTGAATGGAGGCAGGTCAGGAATGCGTCTTCCCAGCTCAGGTAGCCTCCTGAGATGTGCTTTTCTTTTTTGCTGCAAGGCCTAGGCCTCACCCTGCCTTCCTCTTCTTTTTCAAGTGGCAACCTCTCTTACCTTTGGGATTTTGCTCCCCACGGTGTAATTTTAAAGTGACACTAAGCCACTTCTCACTAACCGCAGGACAGCAGTGGGTTACTGTTCATTACTCCTGGTGCGGCTGAGGGCCACCTGGAGATGGTAAGTAGAAAGTTCCACAAGCTTGGCTTTTACATTTTGTGGGGATCGAATCTTCCTTTGTGCTTCAGTTTTCCCTGGTCCCCACTTCCACTGACATAGGGTCACCCAGGCTCTCTGGCTGTGGGTAAGACAGGTAGGAGGCTAAAATACTACAGACAACGTTTATTGAGCAATGACTCGGTGCCAGCCCCACCCTTTAAGTGTGTTTACCTATTTCAATTCATTTAATGTTCATAGTCCACCTATGCAGAGAAAATATTGTTATCGTAACTTATAGGTAAAGAAATGGACACTCAGGGAAGTTGGGTTTTGGGTAAGCTGATAAAAGGCTGAGCTGAGTTTCCATTGAGCAGTTCTGAGCAGTTGTGGCGCCAGGGAACTCTTAACCCTGTACTCGGAGCCCAAAGCAGAGGTGAGGGTGGGGGTAGCAATGTGGGGATTGCTAAGAGCAGACAGAGTCATCAACACTAACCAATGAGGCTACCCACCTGCAGAGGAAATTTGCTGCAGATACACTTTTTTTTTTTTTTTTAAATATATGGAGTTTTGCTCTTGTTGCCCAGGCTAGAGTGCAGTGGCATGGTCTCGGCTCACTGCAACCTCCGCCACCTGGGTTCAAGCGATTCTCCTGCCTTAGTCTCCCGAGTAGCTAGGACTACCCGGCACATGCCACCATGCCTGGCTAATTTGTTTTGTAGTTTTAGTAGAGACAGGGTTTTTTTCACCATGATGTTCAGGCTCGTCTCAAACTCCTGACCTCGTGATCTGCCTGCCTCAGCCTCCCAAAGTGCTGGGATTACAGGTGTGAGTCACTGCACCCAGCCCAGAAACACTTTGTAAAAGTATGATCTGGGAAAGATCCAGGTGATAGGCAAGTTTTTTAGGGACATGTCAGAATAGTAAGAGGAAACTGTTGATTGAGAAGAGGTGTGTGATGTGATCTTGTCTGCTTGAAGCTGGGGAGTTGGCAATAAGGATATGTCAGCTTTCATCCGGCACTGTTGTCATGTATGATGTTTTAAAGTTTCTAGAAGACTCCTCCGTGTCTGAGATGGGTGCTGAGAAAACATAGGGTGGTTTCCGCATCTGGGGAGTTTACGATATGTACTAGTTACCGAGATTTTTTCTGCACCTGGTTTAGACAGTAAAGAAACGTGACTCTTACCAGACAGGAAGCCCCGCCATTGGCTCGGCTCCAGGCACCCGATGGTTCTTGACTTGTCCTCCAGATTCCAGTTCTTTCCCGGCTTTGCCATTCCTGTAGGTCCTGTCTTCAGGCAGGTAGCCAGATGGCTCAGCAGGTGCAAGTTCACATCCTGGCAGTCTTCAGAGAAGTGAGGGAGAAAGCCTTCCCCTGGAGCTCCCTCTTGGGAGTGAGCAGAGTATGAAGCTTGGAGGCCTCTCCGCAGACTCTCCCTCGCCTCTCCTTAGCTAGAGTTGGGTAGGATGCTGTATGGGAAATAGGGTCACTATGATTGACTGAGACTGAAAAAAAAAAAAAAAAGGGCCAGGCTTGGTGGCTCACGCCTGTAATCCTAGCACTTAGAGAGGCCAATGTGGGCAGATTGCCTGAGCTCAGGAGTTCAAGACCAGCCTGGGCAACATGGTGAAACGCTGTCTCTACTAAAATCCAAAAAATTAGCTGTGCATGGTGGTGTATGCCTGTAGTCCCAGCTACTCAGGAGGCTGCGGCAGGAGAATGGCTTGAACCCGGGAGGCGGAGGTTGCAGTGAGCCGAGTTGGTGTCACTGCACTCCAGCCTGGGTGACAAAGCAAGACTCCATATCAAAGAAAAAAAAAAAGAAAAGAAAAACCCAGTTAACATCATCCTTAAAGGTGAACGACCAAATGCTCTCCCCCGAGACTGAAACAAGACAAGGATGTCAGCTCTCACCCCTTCTGTTCAACATGGCACTGCAAGTCCTGGCCAAAGCAATTCAACAAGAAAAAGAAATAAAAGGCCCGGGCACAGTGGCTCACACCTATAATCCCAGCACTTTGGAAGGCTGAGGCAGGTGGGTCACCTGTGAGGTCAGGAGTTCGAGACCAGCCTGCCCAGCATGGTGAAACCCCGTCTCTACTAAAAGTACAAAAATTAGCTGGGTGTGATGCCACATGCCTTAATCCCAGCTACTCGAGAGGCTGAGGCAGGAGAATCACTTGAACCTGGGAGGCTGAGGTTGCAGTGAGCTGAGATCGTGCCACTGCACTCCAGCCTGGGTGACAGAGTGAGACTCCGTCTCAAAAATCAGTCAGTCAATGGCATCCACATGAGGAAGAAGTTGAACGATCTTCGTTTGCAGATGACATGACCTTGTACATAGACAAACCTGAGGAAGCCATTAAAGTTGAGTAATGAAAACATGATGTCTCAGGGCATTTGCGCAGGAGACACTATCAATGCAGGACTTTGAATGTGTGTGTGTGAGTGTTGTAGGAAGTGTTTCCCAGAGAAGTTGCTTTACCTGGGCCCACCTGGAGGATGTAAACTTTTTACCAGAGTGGACAATTGGCTGGGGGCAGAGGTGGGCATGTCAGTGGGAAGGCTGTGCACAGAGGTGCAGGTGTGGAACTGTGGGGGAGTGGTGAGTGCCTGTGCCTGCAGAGTGGGGTTTACACAGGGGCAGTGGTGGGAGGTGGACCATGGAGGTCAGCAGGGCCCACGGGACGGAGCCCCTTGTAGGCCAGGAGCTTGGACTCCAGCCTTCAGGCAGTGGGGGTGGCTCAGGGGTCTTTATAGAAGTGCTGGGACAATTGCAGGATCACGGATGGTACCTTGGTGGCATCAGAGGCTCTGGAGTCTTACATATGCTCATTTGTCCTGGATGGAAGTGGCAGGGTCTTAGCGTGAGGTCTCCTTCCTTTCCAGGTTTCTGGGTGGAGCGGACCCCTGTGCACGAGGCAGCCCAGAGGGGTGAGAGCCTGCAGCTGCAGCGGCTGATTGAGAGTGGCGCCTGTGTGAACCAGGTCACCGTGGACTCCATCACGCCCCTGCACGCGGCAAGTCTGCAGGGCCAGGCGCGGTGTGTGCAGCTGCTGCTGGCGGCCGGGGCCCAGGTGAGTGGCCCTTCAGGGCAGACTCCCAGACTGGCTGCAGCTGCCAGAATGGAGGAGGTTGAGTCAGGAGAACTTGGGAAAGAGGGGAGAGGAGGGTGGGGGCTGCACTGCGTCCACTGCACACAGGGACCAGGAAGCCCATGGCTGAGAAGTGCTTGTGGACCTGGCTGTTAGGAGGTCATGGTGGTAGAAGAAAGGGCAGCCTGAGCAATTTGCTGGTGGGAGCGCCAACCCTGCGGTGGGCAGGAGTAAGCAGCTGGCCACAGCCTGGATACAGGCTCTCTCAGGGGCAGCCAGGCCTGCACACAGAGCTGCTGCTTGGGCCCAAAGAGCAGGGTTCCGGCTCCAGGATGCCTCAGTGGGATGCTGGCCAGCCCGCTCTCTGAAAAAAGGAGCGGAAACAAAACTCTGTGTTGCTGCTTTCCCTGGTGTAAATGTTCCCATCCTGGCTGGTGTTAAGCCGCCAGGGGTTTCTGGTCAGCAGAATTCCTGGCACTTTGGCAGCCGGCTCTCCCGAGCTGGCAAACGCTGGCCTTGCACACCCCTGGCCAATGTATAAGGGACACAGGGCTCTGGTCTCAGAGTCCAAGCTGGGGGATTGCAGGGGAAGAAGGGAAGACGGTGTACTGTTTACTCTTCTCAGAAGCTTGGAGTGGAACCAGTGTCTGTGTACCCAAATAGAAGCTGAATTTGGACAAATGCTAAATAAAATTTGCTAATCTGGGGAGCTGCCTTTTTCCTGGCCTCTGACTTTCTCACTAGGGGAGGCATGGTAAGCTGTCTCTGGCCTACCTTCCATTGAGGGCAGAGTTGTGTGTATTTTTGTTTTTTTGAGACAAGGTCTTACTCTGTCGCCTAGGCAGGAGTGCAGTGGTGTGATCACAGCTCACTGCAGCCTCGTCCTCCTTGACTCAAGTGATCTTCCCACCTCAGCCTCCCAGGTAGCTGGGACCACAGGTGCACGCCACCACACCCAGCTAATTTTTGTATTTTTTGTAGAGACAGGGTTTTGCCGTGTTTCCCAGGCTGGTCTTGAACTCCTGAGCTCAAGTGACCATCCCTCCTCGCCTTCCAAAGTGCTGGGGTTACAGGTGTGAGCCATCATGCCCAGCTGAGGTTAGAGTTTTTAAAGCCCCCTCCTTCTTTTTTGAGATGGCGTCTCGCTTTGTCGCTCAGACTGGAGGGCAGTGGTGCGATCTTGGCTCACTGCAACCTCTGCCTGCCAGGTTCAAGCAATTCTTCTGCCTCAGCCTCCCGAGTAGCTGGGACTACAGGCGAGTGCCACCGTGCTTGGCTATTTTTTTGTATTTTTAGTAGAGATGGGGTTTCACCATGTTGGCCAGGCTGGTCTCAAACTCCTGACCTTGTGATCCGCCCACCTTGGCCTCCCCAAGTGCTGGGATTACAGGCATGAGCCACTGTGCCTGGCCCCTTAAAACCCATTTTTAAAGCCTGCCTCTCCCAGCTTGCAACCTAGGGTTCCCCTGTTCTGCTCTGTGCTTAGCAGGTGTTTGGGGCGGGAGTGGCTAGGGGGCTGTTGAGCTTATCCTACCCTGAGAGAAAAGAATCCGGAATGACATGACTTCTGTACTCGGAGGCTATGGGTGCTCCCCAGCCACATGCCGTCTCTTTTGGTGTCCTTGCCTAGCACATAATAGCAAACCCGTGTGCAAAGATGCACTGCAGCAGGATGGGAAAGCGGTTGCATGGTGTTTCCCTGCCTTTGATGCTTGTTTCTTCCTCCCACAAGGTGGACGCCCGCAACATCGATGGCAGCACCCCGCTCTGCGATGCCTGCGCCTCGGGCAGCATCGAGTGTGTGAAGCTCCTCCTGTCCTACGGGGCCAAGGTCAACCCTCCCCTGTACACAGCGTCCCCGCTGCATGAGGCCTGCATGAGCGGTGAGTTGGCAGATGGCTGGACTGGCCCAGCCGGGCCCCGGAAGTTTCTTCCTTTCTGGGATTAAAGGACTTTGGGAATGAAGCAGAGTGGATGGAATTGGGAGCCCTTGGTGGTGAAGGAGAGTTCCGAGTCTGTTTCTGGCTCCTGGTGGCTCAGCTGTGGCGATTCTAAGCTTTTCCTCCTTGAGGTCTTCGTCCAGGGCTGGGATGGGTGACTCTATGATAGGATTCTGAGTCCTAGCCTGGGCTCCTCGGGCCCTTCCACATTAGCACCAGGGCCTGGGGGACTCTGCAGAGGCTCACCTGGGCTCTGCTGTAGGTTGCTCTGTAGGCCCCTGGTTGAGATGGGAGATGACGGAGCAGTGTGTCCCGATAGCCTGGGCCAGGAGGCTGTGCACAGCGCTCTCAAAGCAGAGTGCTGGCCCCGCAGGCTGAGGGCGCAGGTGGGACCTCAGCTGCCCTCCAAGAATGGGCAGATGACAGAGGCCGGGAAGATCAGAGGGGACCCCGAGCATGGGAAACTCAGTCCTTGAGCTGTCTTACTGCATCAGGAGCTCCCAGTGGAGTGGAGAGGACTTGAATTTAGGGTGAGACCAGGTGGTGGGACAATGTTTAAATGACAGAGTAAGGAGTTTGGATTCTAGTCTTATGCGCAGAGGTTGCAAACTGTGGCTTGTATCATGACTGGCCAGCATGGCCTTTGTCTTTGCATGCACGTCTAGGGTGCAGGGTTTGGGGTGTTTGCCCTTCCACGGTGCTGGCAGGGCCACAGCTGTCTGTGGTTCACAGATATGTAAACTGCGGAGTAGGTTCACCCCCAGTTTCTGCTTTGGGGTCTTTTCATGTCTGCAGGCCATGGGGACAGTGCCAGGGAACTCTTGAAGGTTTCTGAGCAGATGTTGAGGGTCAGGAAAACAGAATTTGGGGAAGGTTCATTTAGTGGTCCTCCATGTGCAAATAGACAGACGTGGCGATGGTGGTCGGGATCCCCTGGAAGCAGAGGGATGAGCTGGGACCATCGCTGGGATCAAGGTGCCCAGTGCTCAGAGTAGGCTGGTGGAGTGGGATGGGTTCATTTAGAAGGCTTGGGGGAGGAATCCATAGGATTTGGTACAAAGGGAAGGCTTGAGAGGTCAGAAGTGAGTCAGGTTTGAGCTAGGAGCAGGACCCCAAGAAGGGAGAGGGCTCTGGATGGGAGACAGTGGCCAGCGGCCAGCATATGGCTGTGGGGCTGGTGGGGAAAACCAGGGAGCTGCCCATAGTGACCAGGCAGTTGAGGATGGAGCCTGGATGGACTGCACAGGGGCAGGAGAGTGGAGGGCCTGGAACTGCGATCCAAGCCTACATTACACACCCAGAAAGGGGAGCTGCTGAGGGGCAGGAGAGGCCGGGCACCATGGTTCATGCCTTTGGCAATCCCAGCACTTTGGGAGGCTGAGGAGAGTGGATCCCTGAGGTCATGAGTTCAAGACCAGCCTGGCCAACAAGGTGAAACCCCGT